>JALJCO010005431.1:282500-563499 GCA_023101725.1 Atherinomorus stipes | reverse complement strand
CAGAGATGAAGCAGCGACGGAGCAGTGACAAAGCAGCGATGAAGCAGCGATGAAGCAGAGATGAAGCAGCGACGGAGCAGTGACAAAGCAGCGATGAAGCAGCGATGAAGCAGAGATGAAGCAGCGATGAAGCAGAGATGAAGCAGCGACGGAGCACTGACAAAGCAGCGATGAAGCAGCGATGAAGCAGAGATGAAGCAGCGACAAAGCAGTGATGAAGCAGAGATGAAGCAGCGACAAAGCAGTGATGAAGCAGAGATGAAGCAGCGACAAAGCAGTGATGAAGCAGAGACGAAGCGGCGACAAAGCGGCGATGAAGCAGCGATGAAGCAACAACGAAGCAGAGACGAAGCAGCGACAAAGCAGTGATGAAGCAGAGATGAAGCAGCGACAAAGCAGTGATGAAGCAGAGACGAAGCGGCGACAAAGCGGCGATGAAGCAGCGATGAAGCAACAACGAAGCAGAGACGAAGCAGCGACAAAGCAGCGACGAAGCAGCGATGAAGCAGCGATGAAGCAGAGATGAAGCAACGACGAAGCAGTGATGAAGCAGCGAGAAAAATGGGCGCGCGAAGCAGTGAGAGAGGAAGCAGAGACAGACGCAGAGACAAAGCGGTGAAGCGGCGACGAGAAAATATTTCCAGGACAACTCAAGCTTTTCCATGACATTTTACTTTTTTCATTTTTCCATGACTTGAAAATGTCCATTCATTTTCCAGGTTTTCCAGACGTGTGAACCCCATACTTTCTAAAAGTCACATTCAGCTCTGTTAGAAAGCAGTCATATTGACATTCATCAATTCTCCAAAACTCTTCAAAAACATAAAGAAACAAGTGAATGCGGCTCCTCAAGGCCACACAGACACACATGAATCATGGTGAATCAGATAAATAGCAGACTTTGATCCTGACAAGTGAGTCCTAACTGGCCTCTTCAGCTGCACTCTTTAATCTGCCACATTTTCCTATTCCACTCCTTCAATTTGACAAACAGGATTAAAGTGAAGCCTCCCACACAGTAAACAGCCAGCAGTGAGCTGCAAGTGGCTGAGGGAGATATTCCCTCTCTGTTTACATCAGCCCATGCTCTGCTGCCGACGCAGAAATGTCACCAGAAGTAAACAACAGCGAGCTGTGGAGGGACCAAGCCAGGTGATGGAGAGACCCTGGACCTGGACCTGGACCTGGACCTGCAGCCGTCATCACTTCGCTTCATTTAGCCATGTAAGCTGCCACTTCCTTCTCAGACCCTGGGCGAAGCAGTGGTTGAGAAGAGGAGCTGCCCGTGAGGAAGAAGACGGCTGAGCAGAACGTCGATGCGGCTGCTCTTCAGCAGGACCTGGAGGAAAAGCGGTGATCAGGTTATTCTTTGTTGTGCAGTCGTGCTCATGATTACTGACACTTTCAATTAAAGAAAAGGCTAAATTCCTTTAATTATTTAAATAACAAGAAACTAATGATATATGAACATGTACAAATTATAATTCAGTGGAAAAAACTGGCCCAGTCACATTAGAGCAAGTTTCCTGTGAGATGTGGACCAACATACCTGTCAGCAGGTGTAAAAATCTTTTTTTAAACGTTACAGAAAACCCCTGATTGCAGTATTGCTTCAGAATGTTGCTGAATAAAAGTTTAGCTTCAGAGCTTTACCATGCTTGTTTACTTGTTTCTATTTTTTGTGTGTTTGTTTTTAATATTTCTTTTGAACCAAAATTCAAAAATCAATGTCATGATTTTCATAGAATTTTTATTTATTTCTCTTTGTCAATTTCAACTTATTTCACCTGACAGCTGATTTTTTCCTTCTTTGAATGGAGAAGTTTAATAATCTTGAGCACAACTGCATAAAAAACAGTTTTATAGCTTTTCCAAACATGACACAATTACAACACAGAATAAGCAAAATAATTATAAAAAGGAAGATAAAAAATGCATCTCATGAGTGATCCAGATCTCATCCAGCAGGTCTGCATCTACCCATCTGACCAGATTCCTCTCATGGGCTGAAACAGCAAACTGCTGAGAGGTCCTCTGCTGACTCCTCACATTTAACACAAAAATAGCACCTAAACAGGCGGCGGGGACGACTTCAGGATGGAAAACGTGCACCTGTGCAAGAACACGCTGCTTGCCAGAGCAGAATGGGCTGGATGTAGATGATAGGGAAAACCAGGACAACATATAAATAACAACAACAAAGCTAAAGTGCTGATGACACGACCTGTACCTCAATAAATCTGCAATACACCAAGACAATCAGACAAAAATGTAGTTCTGTCTAGTTAGAAGACAGTCAAATGTGTATTCATGTAAATATCCGATGTTTAAGAGAGCGTAGCAGCGACTAGCAGCTCTCCATGACATCAGCGGCAGAACCTGCCCCCCCCCCCCCCCCAAAAAAAAAAAAAAAGAACATGAAAGATGCTCCAGAGCAGCTTTGAACTCTGTTTGTGTGGTGGATCATCGCCAGTTCAGAGGAGTGTGATGATGCTGAGGAAGATGGAGACATCAGACCTGACAGGTTAGAACCGGACCAGAACCAGCTCCAAGTCCTTCTCCCAGCCCCCAGTCCACTCAGTTCAGCTCCAGCATGCAAGACCCACACCGACCCAGACCAGCACCAAGCGGACCCGCGACTGTTCAGGAGCCGGTTCGACCTGCACCGAGCGGGTCAAGACCAGAACCATTTGATGTGAAGCCAGAGTGATGATGGAGAGGGTGACATGATCACTGCAGCAGCGCGGCCAACAGGCCAGCTCCGCGGCTAATTCCCGTGGCCAATAATTAGCCTTTAAAAGTGAGAAGATAACTGTCGGAGCCATATTTGTCTGGCTTGCCCGATAGTGATGTCATCTGTGGGGAGTGGTGGCATCTGAGGACACTCTGCACACTCAAAAGTAGAGGTACGAGACAGGAACATTTCTGTATCTGTAGGTACATTTTTTACAAATGTTCTCTCAAAAGTACAATATTGGAATTTATGTGAGGCCAGAAGTACTTATATACTATAAAAAAGGGGTCCAGCAATATAAAGTACAAATTTGTACCATTTCGACCTCTAAGGGTACCTGCAGCATTGAAAAATGTGCTGTGAGGCTTGACAATAACTACAAATAGCAGTACTTCTAAACAGTAGTATAATTATAGTTATTATATTATGATTTTTATAATAATCATAGATTATTCCTCTCAATTATATGTACAATTATATATATGTTTAGTGTAATATTTACATAATAATTATTCATTTATTATTAGCATCTTTGATTGTTGTCATAATCTCTATTTTATTTACTTTATTCATCGTCTTTAATTGGTTTAATTGTACTTTATTAACCCATACAGCTTGATAAGGTACAAAATGGACCATGAAGGTACAGAAATGTCTTTCAGAAAGGAACACCCCCAGCAACAAGCTTTGGACCCTTTTAAGTACAAATTGGTACCTTTATTTTTGAGTGTGTGAGGACGTTGAGGACTAAACCTAACTTAACCTGCCAAAATTTTCTGGGAAAATTTTGGCCACCGTACATTCAGAACAGTGCTGGAATATGAAGTATTGAAGCATTGGGCAAAGATACCCATCTTTACCACGAGATGTCAGTAATTCTTACACACTGTACCTAAAAGGATTGATGAAAACCAAGGAGTTTTACTGCAGATAATGTCTTATATAGAGGCTACCCCGTCTCCGCCATGATACTGACGTTCACCGAAGGGCGACTCAGCATAATATCTTCCAAAAGACTTAAAGTGATGCAGAAACTTTACCGGTGAGTAAATGCAGGTATAAGTCCTAGAAATAAGGTCCAGGTTGAAAAAGAAAACAGCATCCTGTAACAGTTTTTTCTTTTCAGGTGGCAGGAGGAATTCATCAGTCTGATGAATTCCTCCACAAGTGAACTGACCCCATACCCACAACCCTCATTAAACCGGACTCAAATGCCATAAGCCCTCTCATCACGTTCCCTCAGCACTTAAAACTGCTCTCATCAGACCCACACTAAAAAACATTCACTAAATCCTGACATTCTGACAAACTACCCCCCCCCCATCGCTAACCTCCCATTTCTCGCCAAGCTTCTAGAAAAGGTTGTGGCAGCCCAGCTTCAGGACCACCTACAGTCAAATGAACTTTTTGGAAATATCCAGTCTGGTTTTCGTACAGCCCACAGCACAGAGACAGCCCTGGTCAGGGTCACTTGACCTCCTGGTGGCCGCTGACCTGGGCTCTCCCCTCTCTCCCGAGTCTCCTCTTTGACCATCACAGTCCTCTCACACGCTTGCAGACATACGTTGGACTTTCGGGAACCGTCCTCAGTTGGCTCCATTCTTACCTGACAGGTAGAGCTGAGTATGTACCCTGGGGGAGGCAGAATCTAGAGCTCACCATGTCACTTGTGGGGTCCCCCCAGGGGTCGTTCCTTGGGCCGATCCTATTTACCATCTACATGCTCCCCCTTAGGTCACATTGTCAGCAAGCATGGAATTTCTTTCCATTGCTATGCTGACGATACTCAGCTCTACCTCAGGACAGACCCCACCTCCTCTGCAGCCCCCCCACCAGCCCTCACAGCCTGCCTGGAGGAGATAAAGGCGTGGATAACCAACAACTTCTTACAGCTTAACAGCGGGAAAACCGAAGCCATTCTCGTAGGTACTCCACATCAACTCCAATCTTCCTCCGTCACCAGCATCTCCTTTTGTGGCCAGATCATCCCCTTTCCCCCTCTGTTACCAACCTGGGAGTCAAATTTGACCCCCACCTTTCATTTGAGCATCACATCCAACAACTCACTAAAACAGCTTTTTTTCATCTAGGGAATATTGCCAAACTTGGCCCCCCCTCTGTCTGGCTGATGCTGAAAAGCTGGTCCACGCCTTCGTCTCCTCCAGGCTGGACTCCGTGTTGGGATTCCTGGCAGGAGCCTCCAGAGGCTCCAGAATATCCAGAACAGCGCTGCCCGGATCCTGACAAGGAGACGCAAGTTTGACCACATCACTCCCGTTCTCCACTCCCTCCACTGGCTCCCGGTTAATGTGAGGATCGAATACGAGATCTGTCTCCTCACATTTCAGTCCATTCACGGAAATGCACCAGCATACATGAAAGACCTCCTCCGTCCACCCAGAGGCAGCAGAAACCACAGACACCCATCTCCTCAGTGTCCCAGGAACAAAGCCGAGGACGATGGGAGGCGGAGCCTTTCAGGCTGCAGCTCCACGGTGGTGAAACGCCCTCCCAGCCTACCTGAGAGCCCCCCAGTCTGTGGACTCTTTTAAAAAACTTTTAAAAACATTTTTATCCCGAAAAGCCTTCCAATAACGTTTGTTGGGTTCTTAATGTGTTTTTACTGTGTTGCTTTTGTTCATACCAGCGTGTGCTTTTATCTGTTTTAACTTTTTCTCTGTAGCACTTTGAGATTTGTCTTCAGATGTAACGTGCGTTATAAATAAAATGCATTATTATTATTATCATTATGAAACATAACAGCCTCCACGTGCTGCGTCGGTAACGTGTGATGTCACTCAAAGCAGCAGCATAATACACTGAATAGATCTGCAGCTACGGATCGGCTCATTTTTACCGATCTAGGATCTTTTTTCTATATCGGAGCCGATCCCGATCTGATCGGATCGGAGCATCCATCATTTTAACACGACTTATTCCATGTGGGAAACCAGGGAAGCTCTGGTCGCGCTCACCTCGCTGCCCTGTCCCAGCATGTGCAGGCTCTCCAGGCAGTGTCGGGTCAGGTTCCTGAGGGTTCCCTCGGCCAGCAGCAGGTTCTCGTGGGGCTCGCAGACCAGCGTGAAGCCCAGACTCTGCACACCCAGCCACAGAGCGCTCATCTCCTCCGAGAAGGGGTCTCTGGCTCGCAGCCGCACCACTCCGCCGTCGGCATCCTGCAGGGCCAGCGCCTCCTCGCCCGGCACGTTGTCCACCAGCAGCCGACCCGAGGCCTCCCTGGACAGACAGACGGCGCTGTGGACCTGCCTGAGACACACAAGCTCATCCATTATTATGTAACCAACAAGTTCCCCTCCTCAGTCATCGTCCTTGCTGGAAGATGATGTTGAATGGTCTCATTATTTGGCAGCTGAACTGTAATAGAAGTCGTTCCCACCGCAGGAACTGAGCAATCTTCTTTAACGAACACAAACAAGCACAGTTACTGGAAGCAAATGAGACGAAGGCAGAAAAGACTGACAGCCTCCACGGCTGTCGTGATGGTTCCTGGCTGGTGTTTCAGACTGTAGCGCAGAAAACGAGCAGGATGAGCTGCTGTCGTCTTCATTTCTGAGGGGTTGCAAAACTTTTAGGTGCTAAAAATAACCGGATGCTGTTCTGGAGTTTTATCTGCTAATTAACTTCATTCAGGATGCTCTGTGAGCTGTAGCAGAAATCATTCCTGCCGTAAAAGACGCCTCATGTCAGCAGTGGGCCATAAACATGAACGAGGAGCCGATATTTTAGGCTGGACTGTCAGAGAGGTGGAGTCGTCACTGCAAATAAAGAAAACCCAGAATACTGCAGTTAAAGCAGCAGCGTTATTAGCCCATCGCCAGAGGGTCAGTTCACAGCTAGGAGACTATAGGAAGCAAATTTTCATGTTCCTGCAACTTCTATTTCCATTAAAATGCTCCAACAAGTCCACGTTAAACATGTGAGTGGAAGCAAAGCCCTGTTGTTGATTGCAGGTGGAGGTGTGCTGCAGTTTATCAGACCTCGCCGGGACATTTTACAAGCAGCAGCATCAGGCTGATAATGAGAAACATTTGTGTTCCTGCATGGAGCTGACAAACCCCTGAAAATCGAAACCACACTAAACGGTGGCTGCAGAGCCGGTAAGCCTGCGACTCCGGATACTCATGAAAAGAAAGTGTAGGAAATGCAGGAAAAACCTTCTGTGAGCCTAAAAGGATGTCGGGAACTGAACTGCAAGTCCAGCTAAAAACAATAAACTGATGTCACCAAAGCCAGGGACAAAAGTAAAACGTAAAAGACAAAAAGGAAGAAGATGATCGATAGGCAGGTCTGATTTTATACACACTCACCAGCCACTTTATTAGATACACCTTGCTAGTACCAGGCTCCATTTTCACGCTCAGAACTGCCTTCATTCATGGTCTCATTGATACAACCCGGTGTTGGAAACATTCCTCTGAGATTTTGCTCCATATTAACATGACAGCATCATCATCATCACACAGCTGCTGCACATCCACGATGAGAATCTCCCGTTCCACCTCATCCCAAAGCTGCTCTGCTGCAGGGCTTCCTCAGAGAGCGCAGGGGTGCACCAGACTGTACACAGCTGTTCAAATTAAAGCCAGGGATGGGCACAATTAATCGATGACAGATAATTGATCATTAAGAATTTTTTCGATCTTCCGACGGTGTTACAAAACAGAGTTCGTTCATTGTGTACGTCTTGGAGCTCTGTAATAAATGTCACTGTGTGGCGGTAATAAAACATCCTACCAGCGGGGGGCGATGTAGCCTAAAGGCTAGAAAAGGTGTCATCAGAGAACCAGGCGGTTTCTAGTGGACAATAAAGTGGAGACAGAACAGAGACGGAGGAGGACGAGGACACACCAGAACCAAACGTGGGTCTGAGGCGCCGCATGATTCACATCATTTATTCCCTTTTTCCATTAAAACCAACATGTACAGACACTGAGATGTTTCTGACACCAGATTGGTGTTAAATAATATTTCTTTCTAGTTCCTGGATGTTCCAGCTGGTCGCTGGTGCTGCAACTGTTGGGGAGGGGGGGGGGCTTCTTTACGGATATGGGCGCAACACTGACCCTTCTTGTGTTTCCTGCATCTCTGATCTCCTGACTGTCCCCAAACGAACGAGCACTTTTTGATGTCGATCATGTCATTTTAACGGTAGTTGTCGTTCATGTAGAAGCTCATTTATCCACACATGGAGGCAGCAGACTGTCCGCATTATTCAGTCGTGTGGATGGACTTCACAACATGGAAGTTTCATTTCACAACAGACCAGATTTTACCGGTTGGGGTTCTTCTTCAATAAAACAGTCTACACCTGTTTGTTTTGTAAATCCTGATTTTGTTTTACCTTCCGTGTGTCAGCATGTGCACTCCTGAAACTATTAAGATCAAAAAAGCCTCTTTGATAATATTTCCAAATAGCTTTAATGTTTCATTTTGCACAAATGTCACATTTCCCATCATTTCTTTGCTTTTCTTCTTCTGCCGTTGATGCCGCAGTTTCCTGTTTCTCCAGATTTGGGGCGTCCGCCTGGTTCAGACCTGCTGTAGATTTACTGACGTTTTCCACCAAGTTTGTCTTTTATAAATCCCCAAAAATGACTATTTGGCGTATGTCAGCTTTATAAATGAGGCCCCAGGTGACTGTGGAGAACACTGAGTCCAGCGAACTCATGATCATGTTCCAGAAAGCAGGTAGAGATGATGTCATCTTTGTGACATCATCATCCTGCTGGAAGCAGCATCAGAAACAACAATACTCAGGTAGGCTGTGGTGGTTAAACCGCCACCTTCAAATGGCTGGTTAGATATTTCTGTTACCAGGTGTACCTGGTAAAGTGTCTGCGAGTGAAATCTGAGTAAAGGCAGTAAGACTTCTGACTGATGAGCAGTTATCTCCTCTGACTGCGCTGCATCGTGTCATCCAGTCGTGTCTTTTAGCTAAAAATAGAGCCGGTCCTTCTTGAGGCTCTTCCAGCAGATCTCCCACACTGAAACTCCCACAGATGGTCCGAACATGGCGGCACATTTGGTGTTAGATCAGCCAAAACCGCTGCCAAATGCCATCAATGCCAGATCAGATCCGTCTACCTCCCAGAGCTTTTCTGCGTCGTCACACCGCTGTCCTCTAACACACTGCTGCAGCTCAGGTTTAACAAATCATTCCTTCCACTCACAACAATAAATATTCCTCCTTTCATTTCATTTTTTTGGGCTTCACAAGTCTTTTTATTGAGTTTATTTCATTTATGTTTAAACTTTTTTTCATAAACGTTATATCTGCTCTTTTATATCTGTTACCCCAATTATTGTAACAAGGAACTACCCTCATGGGATCAATCTATGTACTCATTAGCAGTTTTGATAACATAAAATAATAAAATCAAGGCCAGGTTAAAGAAAAAAAAAGAAGAAATTGTGGGGAAAAAAGAAGAAAAAAAACTTCCATTGATGCTAAGGAAATGTTTAGAGGCTCGTTCTACCATAAATGTACCTAATTATTTGTGAATAAATAATATTAAGTACATTTATATCTGTGTTAATTTGTTACCTTTTTTTTTAAACAGGGTTAAATGTCAAGCTTGATGTTTTCACTAACATGGCAAAGTATACTGCTCACTCATTCAACAGTACTATCCGATCGGTATCGGCCGATACCCTCAGCCCAGGTATCGGTATTGGATTGGATTAGAAAAAACTGGATCGGTAATGTTGGAAGCTGTGTAATACAGCAATAACATACAGATGAAGTGTAAACTACTCGTTTTTACTCTTGTAGTTGAATTTCCAGGCAGCATGTGGAAATGTTTACATTCCCACAACTTTCCACCATTAAATCGTAAGCAGACTGGTATATTCCAGCACTCACCTGGCCACCACTAACATCTTCTCCTTCTGCAGGAGTCTCCTCTCCTCCGGGCTGAGCTCAGACACGGCAGCTTCATCCGGACCGAAAACCCGCGAGTAAAGCACGCGACTCTCCCCGGCAGACAGAGTACTGACAGGGTACACGGTGTGGATCAGGAAACAGCGCACCATGGTGTTAAAAAGTCATTAAAATTCTCATAAACTCCCCAGTTCTTCACCACACTTCTGCTGAGGATTCACTTCCGCGTTGGTCAGCTGACCGCTCTCCGCTTCTGTTGCATTACACCGTTGTGACCAGCAGAGGGGCGCTCATGTACCTGCTCTCTGCTTTCCAGAGGAGGAAGAAAACAACGCAGCGATGAAAAATGTGCTTTATTTACCAGATAAAGTTGTTTTTAGTCTGTTTTTGTTTTTTTTCTTTTAGAAAAAGACAAAAAAGTTCTGTTTAGTCTAAAAATGTTTGCAGTCTCTGCACAGTCTTAACCTAACACCAGCAAGAGTATTAATGATAAACTGATAAAAAAAATTATTGATATACATATTACTAGGAAATATGCTGATGTATTTGATTTATGAAGTAAGTTATTACAAGTTATTATATGCTTTTAATTTATCCTGCTTCTTTGCAAACTTAATTATAGCTGCTATTTTTCAGCAGTCACGTTGTTTTATTTTCATATTTAGACTATTTTTTTCAGTTGTTTTTGTTAAAAATACAAATGCATAATAATAATAATAATAATAATAATTGAAATTGGAAAAATCCTGGATTTAAAAAATGCATTCTTTTTGTCCCTGGTTTGATTTAAGTGTTAAACACCTCAGTTGGTGCCCAGCCTCATGGTTTATTAGACGCTTTATGTACAAAAGCCACGTGGCAAAATACAGAAAAGAGCATAACAGAATAAAAACCTATGAAAATATGGACACATACAAAAAGAATAGTTCATCATATGGGATGCAGGATACCTTACCATGGATACCAGGCCTTTTCCACAAATTTTTCCAGCACAAAATCTTGTTTTCAAACAGCCAGCACAGAATCTCTGCTTCATGTTTCCAAAATAAATCAGGATTATTCAACTGAATCAGTTCATAATGAGAATTTGTTAAATAACAGTATGAAGGAAAATAAAAAACAAAATTAAATTCATCTTCCATGACCTCAGGATCACAAAATTCACACAAACATCGTGAGATTTGTGTTTTGGTGAACAACAAACAGACAAAAAAGACTTGTTTACATGATAAAGGTAATCAGATTGGCCAAAAACCTTTCTAAACTTTGCAGACCATGTGGTGAGGAGCAGTGGGAGGAGGTGAAATCAGCACTGAGACAGGAGGAGGCTGCAGAGGTTGAACGAGTCTCGGGTCTCAGTGGCAAATCAACAGGGGCAGCTGTTGGTTCAACAGCTGCTGCGGGTCACGCTTCTTTACTCTGAGGCCCTGCTCAGCGTCTTTGTGTACGTAGATGTGTGTGTGTGTGTGTGAATACACTGCAACCTTCCGGTTAACTCCTTCATCCTCAGTCCTGCACAGAACAGCAGAGACTGAAAATCTGAATTAATGAGGATGTGATGGTCCAGGCTGTCGGATCAGTGAAGCATCTGAATATTTCTGATAATAACTGGAAGCTTTTGTTCAGTCATGTTTCCCAGACAGACTCACGTTCACTTTTCATATATTAACTGCAAAGAATGCAGGAGGGATTTTACAGTCATATCTGGGATAAACTTTGCTACATCCTGTTTTATTTAGTGTTAGTTTCACATTTGATTTGGTGCCAAACATTATATGAAAATGTTCCCCACATCCTAGACTTAAACTGATCCTTAAACAACATTTCCTGACATGAATCTGGCTTTGTCGACTTGGAGGGTTTGGAAAACAATGAGTACCAGCAAAGTCAAGGTTCCTTCCTGGCTTTTTCTTAGCCAGGAAGAAAACTTTCTGTAGGAGATTTCTTGGCTTTGGTTCAATGATTTGACATGAAGAAAACATTTCAGAAGTTTCTGTCCCCAAAACACACTTTTACATAAATTACCCTTTGAATCCTTGTAATTTTGGAGCAGCAGACTTTGCACCAGAAAGGATAAAGAATCATCCAAACTGTTGTCAGCAACAAGTCTAAAGCCAGACTGAAGGTGTGGACTTGACTCAACACCAATTACGCCCCCGCCCCGGCTGCAGTAATGCAGAAAAGTGCATTAAGATTTAAGATTTTACAGCAGCATATGCTAAAATCAAGATTACATTTATTTTTCAAGGGAAATACATAAAACTTCCAACAAGAATGCAAAGCCACTTTCTGCCCATATGTATGTGCAGAAAGTCATGGGTGCATGGAAGGGGGTCTGGGTGCAAGTCTTGACTTGTCTGGATCGTGTGACAACAATCTCACATACTATTTGCAAGAAGACAGGGACAAAATAACCCCTGAAACACATCTTAGCCTGATATTCCTTATGCAAGTTATATTTTAAAAAGCTGTGAGAAGAAATGGAAACATTACAAAATGTTAAAAGGGTTTATATATAGAGAGTTGTCTTAAAAATTATTCATCTCCTTCAATTAAAGAAAAGGCTAAATTCACAATATTAATTCAAATTATAAGAAAATAAAGAAACTAATAATAAATAAAAATTTATAAAATCATAACTTTGTGAAATAGATTATTACTTTTGAACTGTAGTTGAAAATAATAATTTAAAAAAACAAAAAACTGTCCCAGACACATTAAAGCACCTTTCAACATACCTGTCAACATGTGCAGACGTCTTTTTGAATGTTAGAGGAAACACCTGATTTCAGTGATTGTCTCAAAGTGTTACTCAACAATATTTTAGCTTCGGAGGCCCATCATGCTTTTTTTTTTGTGTGTGTGTGTGTGTGTGTGTGTTTGTCTTTAATTTTTTTGTTAAACCACAGTTCAAATTCAATGTCATAAATTTTCATAGAAATTTTATTTATTACTTTTGTCAATGTCATCTTATTTGTAATGTTTCCATTTTTTATCACAGATATATATATATATATATATATATATATCAGTACATAACAGCTATTCTCATGAGGCGATTACACATCGATAAAAACAGTTTTGAATTATATATCACATTTTCTGCTGTTGTCCTTTGGTTTTATTTGACACTGCACCTTTAACTTCCCCTATTCTTTCTGATTTGAGATTCTATTCTTATTAGCAAGTTGCAAGACACCAGATTTTTGTGCTGAAAATGACACAAGAAAGTAACTAGAGCCTCTTTCATGCAATAATGCTTTAAAATGAAGCCCTTAAAATTCTTAAATGTCATCAATTAATGTGATTTTTGTCTTTTACTACAGCTGGCATGTTCAAATGTGTGAGCTACGTTATTCAGCCCCATTATTAGAGAGTGGAGGATTAAACTGAGGCCAACTAACACGGCTTGTATGAGGCTTCTTACAAAAGCATGCACGTGTGTTTCTTTGCAACACTCATACAGAGAGTGATTAACCCCGACCAGTTAGTACATCATCCTCCAGAAATGAGGAAGCAAAGTGGCGGGATTACTGAGGTAATATTTTACCGAAGCGTCCCTGGGAAAGTGAAGTCCAGCTGTCCTGCAGCAGCTGTGACATGATCAGGACTCCAACATGCAGCTTGTTTAACGACAGACCAGCGAGCTTTAGAGATGAGCAGCAGCTCGTGTCAAAACCACCACATAAAAAGGTTCAAGCCAGTTTTGGGTGTTTTTGAAGTATGAGTCACACTTTCACATGATGAAATAAAGCTGAATAAGAACAACAGGATGTGGGTGAAGGGAAGGTGATCAGCCGCTTATACGGACCAATGACAGAGAGAGCTGCAAGTTTGAAATAAAGGAAGCTTAAAAACAACACAGGCCACTAGAAATCCTTTTGTCTGTGAAATACAAACATCCTACATGTGCGTGCACACCGTTCCCAGCTGGAGACAGCACTGAGAGCAAAAACACAAGCGGGAAAATTATCAGTTTCAAATCCTCAGATGCAAAGTTCACTCTTACTCAAGCACAACCTCCTCCACCCGTGCTGTGAAACCGCTGCTTTGTGCTGCCTGTGTGCTTCACTGAGTGTCTGATTTACAGGCTGCTTTCCCAGTTTGCTGTCAGTGTCAGAGGACAGCAGCTCCCAGCAAGCTGGTGTGAACAGGAGACACCCAGGTCAGAGGTTTGCTGTCAGGGAAGTTTTGAAGCTGTTGGCAGGTTTCAAAAGGTGTAGCATGAAGGAGAGCCGGTTAGCGGATGGGTGGGGTCATTTCAGAGAAACCCTGCAGGCTGCAAAGGCTTGTGTTCACATCATACAAAGGCAGACAGATCAATATAGTGGCAGGTTACTCATCAGCTACTGGGGTCTGGGATTTTTTTCAGGACTTTTGCATCAAAAGGATGAATGTGTTTGATGTACATTTGTATATAAATACCATTTTCATTATATGCTGATGATACACACCTTCATTCAGGTGTGAAACCTGGAAACTTAACATTGTTTAACAACTGAATGTCCCAAAAACTCTTTCAGCTACATTAAAACCAAAGTTGTACTTTTTGCTCTGAAAGAAGATTTTTTTAATAACATCCTCTAATTTTTAAGCTCGATACCAGTACAACCCTTTCATGGTTCCTGCTGTTACCGTGCAGGAATAGTACTGCAACTTTGAACTTATTTCTTTTAATCAAGTTGATTTAACTTAGTTATTTTATATTGTTTTATTCTGATTAGTATGATTTTGTTTCTCTGTATAACCATTTCTGTAAATATATATTTCTTTATATCTTTATATACTTGAATTAAACTGTATTGCATGTGCTGTAAAAATTAACTTGCTTGCTAGTAATTACACTCACTGGCCACATTATCAGGTCCAGGTTCTGACTCCATTTTTGTTTAGAGGTGCCTTACCGATACCCTGGAGTCGATACTTTGATTCCAGCCATACAAAATATCAGATATAATACTTTTTAAAGTATGGAGATACCACTATACAGATACAAAACTTGTCTTTATAGTTCTGATAGTTTTATGCAATAAAAATATCTGCAAAACCTGCCAGATTCTAGTTTCTGTGTCACATGATGGTGGTAGCCTATCAGATTCTAGCTTCTGTATCACATGATGGTGGTAGCCTATCAGATTCTAGCTTCTGTATCACATGATGGTGGTAGCCTATCAGATTCTAGCTTCTGTGTCACATGATGGTGGTAGCCTATCAGATTCTAGCTTCTGTATCACATGATGGTGGTAGCCTATCAGATTCTAGCTTCTGTATCACATGATGGTGGTAGCCTATCAGATTCTAGCTTCTGTATCACATGATGGTGGTAGCCTATCAGATTCTAGCTTCTGTATCAAATGATGGTGGTAGCCTATCAGATTCTAGCTTCTGTATCACATGATGGTGGTAGCCTATCAGATTCTAGCTTCTGTATCACATGATGGTGGTAGCCTATCAGATTCTAGCTTCTGTATCACATGATGGTGGTAGCCTATCAGATCCTAGCTTCTGTATCAAATGATGGTGGTAGCCTATCAGATTCTAGCTTCTGTATCACATGATGGTGGTAGCCTATCAGATCCTAGCTTCTGTATCAAATGCTGGTGGTAGCCTATCATATTCTAGCTTTTGTATCACATGATGGTGGTAGCCTATCAGATTCTAGCTTCTGTATCACATGATGGTGGTAGCCTATCAGATTCTAGCTTCTGTATCAAATGATGGTGGTAGTCTATCAGATTCTAGCTTCTGTATCAAATGATGGTGGTAGCCTATCAGATTCTAGCTTCTGTATCATACGATGGTGGTAGCCTATCAGATTCTAGCTTCTGTACCACATGATGGTGGTAGCCTATCAGATTCTAGCTTCTGTATCACATGATGGTGGTAGCCTGTCAGATTCTAGCTTCTGTATCACATGATGGTGGTAGCCTATCATATTCTAGCTTCTGTATCACATGATGGTGGTAGCCTATCAGATTCTAGCTTCTGTGTCACATGATGGTGGTAGCCTATCAGATTCTAGCTTCTGTGTCACATGATGGTGGTAGCCTATCAGATTCTTGCTTCTGTATCAAATGATGGTGGAGCCTATCAGATTCTAGCTTCTGTATCACATGATGGTGGTAGCCTATCAGATTCTAGCTTCTGTGTCACATGATGGTGGTAGCCTATCAGATTCTAGCTTCTGTATCACATGATGGTGGTAGCCTATCAGATTCTAGCTTCTGTATCACATGATGGTGGTAGCCTATCAGATGTCATGATGATGCTGCTATGGTTAGTGATGATGGTTTTGGTATCTTTCAGTACTTTAATGCAGGTTATTGAACATTATGTTTTGGTAAATTTATAATATCACTATTACTATTTATATTTGAACATTTCCACTGAATACAATTAAATAATCCTAACCTGTATTTAAGTTATTTAAATCATTTAAGAAAGTTTTTAATCTTATTTTGTTTCGTTCACTCATCAATATAATTTATTGTTTTAAAAACATTTTTTCCGGTACTTCTGTTCTCAAGTGTACTTATATTAAATATTATCCTTGCATTGAGAATATTAATGCAAACTAAACAATCACATGATTTTCTTTTAAGGGACAAAAAATAATGGTATTCATGAAATTTAATTCAGAGGATTAAATGGGAAGTTTGTTTTTTTTCAATCTGGATCTATTTTCTAGCATGAAATATGTTGATTTACTCACCCAGACAATTTTGGTGCAACTTGAATTCCTTCAGGAGATATTTAGATCCACTCCAGATCAGCGTGTAATGGAAGTGATGCAGACAACCGCACGCAGCCTCTAAATAAGGCATTATCTGCCACAAACTCCTTCATTTCACCAATGTTTTGTTACCAAACATCAGTCGGACCCCCCCTGTGAGCTCAAAGCGGCTTTTTTGTGGTGATTCGTCCTCATTTACAGACATTTACTTGTTACAGTGTCGCATAATAGTGATGTCATTAAAGCCGCCGCAGTAAAAAATGTCTGTAAATAAGGACAAACCACCGCTAAAAAGCAGCTTCAAGCTCACAGGGGGGTCCGACTGATATTTGGTAACAAAACATTGGTGAAATGAAGGAGTTTGTATCAGATAATGCCTTATTTAGGTTGCCGCATCACTTCCATTATATCGGACACACGCTGATCTGGAGTGAATCTAAATATCTCCCGAAAGAATTCAAGTTGCACCAAGTCCAGATCCGGGTCCAGACTGAAAAAAAACTAACTTCCCCTTTCAAGTCATTTTATTGTTGCTGATATGCTGAATCAGCATGAATTGAGAAGAAACCTGCCCTGGTAACTCCAAGAACTTAAGTACTTGTGAGATGCACCCAAGCGCAGGACAACAGATTTTGGAGGGAAGTGTCTTCATAAATTAAATATTAAAGTACAGTAGGAGTTACTAACAAAAATAAATCTAATTCTCTCTGAAATCAGAGCTAATAAAATGTACTTTTCAGCCAAATTCAAGCTTTTGCTAATGCAAGTGTTTGCTTTGCAGATTTCCAGCTAAACTCTAAACCCAACGTGGAGGACAGTCATACTGAAAGAGGCTCGACCTGACTGCTTAGTCATTTAACATCAAGAGAGTGGCCTGATTTCATCATATTCAGGTTTTCCTCCTGAGTTTGATCTTCAATTGTGTAAAAAAAAACAAGTAAATGAGTCTTCAGAGCTCAGCTGGTGAATGCAAACAGAGGCCCGCTCTCCTTCCCACCGCCCATGAACATCCTCTGATTTCAAACTTTGGTAAACAGCCAGATGGCAGAAAGCAGCGCTCTGCTTCCTGACCTTCGCTCTATCAGACGGGTCACGTTTTTCCAGCACGTGGTGGCTCTGGGTTCGTTTCCCCTTCCTGCAACAGAAGCGTCGGGACATGTCAGGCGCTGCCTCCACAGAGAGGAATGTGAGGGGGGGGGGCACGTGCTTTCACAAACAGGCCACTCCCGAGCCGGGCTGAGAAAGGGAGGGAGAATTTGAAAAAAACACAGGAACCGCTCTGACTGGAGGAAAATGCAAGTCCCCGCCAAGCAGAGCAGAAAACCAAACAAAGTTCAAACGTGGACGAAGATTGTTAGAAACCTTCCCGACAAGAATTTCTGCTTTTATATCTGTAAAAAAAAGAAAAAACTAGGGGTGAGACTCTATTAAAAACATCTAATTAGAGGCTTTGTAATGAATCTCATTTGATTGCATTAAAAAACATTAATTTACTTAAATAGATTCGAGGACTGAATTAAATAATAGATGTTAAAATCAGAAACTCGAGCTCCATTATTGTCTGACCAATTGCATTTAATTGCATTTCATCTTTAAGAAAAGGAATAAAAACCATCCCTGTAATTTATTGTTTAAATAACTGTGGTGGCGCAACCCTTCTGGTAGCTAATCAGAAGTGCTGCTCGTTTAGGGATAATGATAAGAGAAGCTAATGTTGTCTTATTGTGTCGGAGTACAGACCTGTATTATGGACTCAGCAGCGTGGTGTTTGTAGTCAGGCACCTCGTTGGTCAGCCTGCTAGTCAGTGGCTGAGCCAGAGACGGAGGCGGCGGTGAAGAACCACAGACGCGTCTCTTACTGTTACACGTTTATTACAATATACTGGCAAACTACGGCAAGGGACTGTGTTGTCGAATCCTGTACGTGTCTCAGCGGTCAGTAGTGAAGTTCTGCCTGTTCAGCTGTCTGTCGTCTCCCGGACCCACACCCTCCTTTCTCTTCCTGGTTCTGTGATGCTTAAAAGGTCCCTCTGTGTCAAACCCCTCCCCTCCTGTCTGATATGCAGTCTTCTGTCTGTGAATTCCACGTCAGCCCATCTTGAATCTAGGTTCATAACTTGTCACGTCGCCCTAACTTTATCAGTCGTCCTTGTCCTTGTCATAATCTTAACAGTATATATCTATAGAGTCAGACTGTCTGCCACCGACACTCCCCCTCAGTGACGTAATTCACGTCACTCACCCAGTCGAACTAGATATGTGTCATTTACCCAAACCCTCATTAACTAACTAAATCAAATTCAAGTCCCCATAATCAACTTAAACATAAATCAACCCAAGTCACCCTACCTTACTGTTACTCGTCAGTCTTGACACAGCCCTGTTGCCAACAATCAATTACATATTAAATCAAAAATAGGAAAGATAGAGAAAATAGAGGAGGAAAGACAGAAAATCACAAAATCACATCCTAACGTGTAACCTTATAAAAGATTTGTTTACAGGTACGCAAATCGGTATGCGTTTACAATACAATCATTGTGGACACAATCATTAAAACATTCAACAATCAAAAACAATCAAACAATAATCAAAACAGAATTACTGGCTAATTGATCCTTAGCTGTAAGAAAATTATATGATTAACACTAATCAATGTGTATGTTATTAACCTTATGATCAACAAATATCAAATTAACTCTATGAGTAACAACTTCATAATGATTAACAAATTCAATGTGTATGCAGTTAACACTATGATTAACAAATTAAATGTGTAAGCAATTAGCTGATTAACCAAAACATAACGAAAACTCAATGTGCATAAAATCTAACTGATTAATAGAACTCAATGTGTCTGAAATTAACTCTATTGATTAACAATTTACTATACCACCTACCAACTCAACACGTATGCAACCAATTCCACCACTTAACCAAATCAAAGTGTGTGATTTAACAATACTGATTAATAAAATCAACAGGAACAACTAAAATGTGTGATGCACAAACTGAAATTTACTCAAGTACCACTAAATGAAAAATTGATGTGAAATAAAGATGACACAAACTAGAAATGTGTGTGTGAAATTATTCTTAGCTGAAAACAGAAACTTTGAAATCTTTAACTTTATGTGAAAACACCAATTATCCTCCTGGAATGATTCTTGTAGAAATGCAGCATTTGGATAGTAATTTCTTGGCCCCTTGTCAGTCATAGACTGAATTTCCTGTAGCTCGAACAACCACCCCCCTCAGCCACATAATGAGACTATGTCGGCTGAGGAAAGCAGATCCAACATCCAGTGTGCAATAGCAAAGCAGATTATGCAGAGATCTGTAACTTTATTTTGCAGCTGACATGTTACTGATGTGTCTTCTTGCACCACGACCATGACGGCTCTTTGTAACCTGATGCCTCAGCTCATTCACAGGCACAGGTCAAGGTAACCATCACCACCCATCTCCACAGGTGTCAACCTTCTTCACATTTCTGGACACATTTTGAGCAGTGAACAGCACAGCGAGTGATGACGCAGACATCAACAACTCAGCCTCTGTGAGACTCGTTCACCCTCGCCATCCAGGCTGCATCCTTATTTTTGTCGTGGTGAACAACATACAGTGTCGCCATGTCAGCTGTTCTGTTGACCAGTTGTGGACTGATTTCTTTCCGGACGGCTTGATTCAGCAGTGATCTGCAAGCAGAAAAAAACAACAGCTTACCACAGATACACAAATACATGTAATGTAGTTTTTATTTCTAATTGGATTAACGTTACTCCCCGGAGTGAAAAGTTGTTGTTCGTCCAGTTCGGCTCTCCTCGGCGCTCCTCCTCGCGATCCTTTCCATTTCCTTCGAAACGGTCCCGAATCTTCTCCTTGGTTATGGTGAACTTTCCTCCTTCCTCTGTGTGGGTGGAATTTTCTGCAACACTATTACACTTTTCCATTGTCTGATGAAAAAGACTAAACAGGTCAAACAGCTATGACCTCTTTACATAAAAAAAATTCAGTTCTTCTGCAGTTCTGTGTTCTGTGGCTTCAAGCCAAAGAGAGAAACGGCAAAATACTGTCAAAAAATTACAGTTTCTGTTTTCACTTTGATGACATGTTACAGAAATCCACCCGGAGGTTGTAGAAAAATCCTTTTTGGCACAAGCAGTAGACCTGAGAAAGGCACAAACTTTTCCTGGATTGCTGGTCAGACAGATGTAACACTTTACAATTGCAGCTCTCCTGAAGAGCATCAGATCATCAGTTCAGTTCAGAGTTTCATGGGCGTGCCCATGTATGGGGACCGCTGAGACACAGTACTAGGAATCTGAAAACACAGTGACATCTTTACCTTCCGACAGTGTTAGAGCTCGGATTACTGCGGTTAATTCGGCTCGTTGGGCTGAACACGCGTTTGTTAGTTTCACGCTTTCAAGCAGGTGGAAATTGTCGTTTACGCTGTCATACTGAACGATCGCATAACCCGATTCTAGGCCTTCTGTTGAACGATAACACGACCCATCTGTGAAAAGCAGAGATTCATTATCATTTAGTGATATTGCTTTCAGATCTGGTCTAAGTTTTGTGTTTTTTTCCTTATTCAACTAAAAGTTAACATCTGTTACTGCTAATTGCTTTAAGATCTGAATGCAGACTTTGTTTATTTTCTTTCAACAATATTTCGGCTCAGGTATTTGATCTCTGGCTGACAGAATTGCAGTTTTTTTTGTGAGACTCTGTCCCTGCTCAGCTAAGTAGCTGAGGAGGTTGCAGGTGTCTGTAAAATGTTAGTATTTGTGGCTAAGAGCATCATCACAATAAGGAATTACAACGCTCGTGAGTTTAAACTGACGTTCTCGAGGTTCTGTCTCAGTTCCTTTGTGAACTCCGCAGGTGAGCCCACAAAGGCCTGTGGCATCCTCATGTACTTCAAAATGACTTCCGAACTGAAATATGAACAGTTACTGGGAAACTTAACTGACTTTTATGCTAAATAAATTATACAATGCTTCGTTTTTCAAAACTATACATGTTTTAACAATTTCCTCTCATACTTTTTTGAATGTGAGTCTGTACAGGGTTCTTCATGGGAGCGTGCAAAGCTTTTTTAGTTTAACACTCACCGGTTGCGCAGATTTTATCTCGCCGACGTCTGAGTCCAATTTCACCCAAACTTACTTGGTGCATTGGATAATATTTGGAAACGAAGTTTCGCTTGGTCGTCGTCAGCGTTCGATTGGCTCGGTAAAATCACTATTGTTGGAGTCGCTTCACCTCTGCAAGAGACAGACAACTTTAGGAATTCTTTCATTTGTGTTTGTGAGACAAATTGTTGTTGTGTTTCAAAATAAGCTAATTCTCTAACTTCTACAATCATGGGACCTAAATGTTTTCATGTGTAGTTAATGTTAATGAACAGTGTGATGTGTGAGAAGCTGTTAGTCACATCTCTTTGAATACTCAGACATTTTCACTCCAATGTAAATGGCTGTCACACAGATTTCTCAGGCCAGTCTTTTGGGGTTCTGTGTCAGCTGGAAAGTCTTTCAGTGGGCAGCGTGGTTTTCTTGCTTCAAGGCAATTGTCCATTATGAAATTGTCCAGGTTTCAACGGCTGAAACAATAGGAGATGTTATTTCACCCAACCAACAGATAAGAGCAGATTCTTTTTGACACATCATGGCATATGGCTGTTTGATTGTCTGCAGTCTTGTGCCTTCGTTTGTGCACAAAATTGCCATGTTCAGGGGGCAGGATGCATTTCTGCCAAGCAGGTTTATCAGTGCAGTGTCACTCACAGTCAGCTGAACAGTCACCGTTCTGTCCTCACTGGGACAGGAATCATGAGGGGGTGTAACTGAGTCTTTTCTGCAACCCCGATTGTGGACACCTGCTGTCTGCACCGTGGGACATGTGGATGTGGTCGTGGTTGTCAAAACCAGGCTGGTGGGCCCCCATAGGTGTTTTGGCTGGTCCCCTGGATGGTTCTCGGTGTGGACAGTCTCTCCACATGTGACCTGTCTGGTCACACATCGTTGCATCTCACAGGTCCTCTGCTGGTTTGTACCTGTGGTTGAAGGTTGGCCACACCTCTGCGTCTTGGTTCTGCATTGTTGTTGGGCTTGGTTGTGCTGTACAGAATCTGCAACATGATCCACATTTTGATCAGCTGGCACTGTAAAATGCCTACAGTGACATTCAGTCTGTCTTTGGCTGGAAGAGGAAAAGTCCTTTATTCATGTCTGGGTCTTTGGTCAGTGAGATGTGACCATCTGTGTTGCATTGCTGTGTGCTGTGTTGTTGTAAGCATCTGTGTTGTTCCACTAATAAGAATAAGATAGGACAGAGAGAAGTTTGTGTGTCATCTGTTATCTGTAGCCAAGCAAGATCTTCATTGCATGAGCGTGCACGTGAAAACATGTGGGTAAGTGGTGTACAGTAGATGTATGTGTGTTATCTGTAATGGAGCGTGTGTGTGGCTTATCACCACCTGTGACCTTGTGTCAGAGGCTGTGTCTTGGAAACCTGCTGCTTGTAAAAAAATTCATTCTAGTGGTTGCTGCTTCTTTTTGATGTAAAGCTTTCTGATTTTCTGTATATTCTCTGCCATGTTTCTGAAATAATTCCAAAATTTGTACGTCTCTTTCAATTTTTTTTTTGCATTTTTGTTTTTTTTTTTTGGCTGCAGTTATTCCGGTTATGGGCATGTTTTTAATGATTATTTTCAGTTCAGCACAGACGCATCGATCAAAAGTACCATATTTTTTGCCAATAGGTGGCGCTGTTTTTTGTTCTCATCCACCTAGTGAAGAATTTTGTAATTTCATATTTCAACAATGGAAATTTACTGGCTAGAATTTCTACTGCTGTGTCATTCGGTCGATATTTTGTTCATTTTTGCTTTATCGGAGTCCGCCATTTTGTCGACCTCGAACACCGGAGAGGCACTCTGACACAGAAAATTGTTTTTCTGCTAGACAAAATATCTGTCCAGTGCTCGACATCAACAAAATACACACTCTGTCCCCCTCTTCTTCCCCCGAGAATTTCTACAGGGAAGAAGGAAAGGCTGGAAAAAATTCTTATAGCTGTAGCACTGTCCCGTGGAAAACTCACACAGACTTTTTCTTACTTTACTTTAAAATCTAAAAAAGAATCTAACAATCTAAAAAAAAAATCTAAACACAATTCTAAAAATTTACTTTCAACTTTACTTATTCTTTTAAGCAAAATTTATTTATTTATTTTTTCCCAGCACTTGCACAAATTTCACTCAGAGTTTTTCTTACTTTGTTCATATAACATTGACTTTTCTTAACAATTGACCAACCCAAATGTTTCAGAAACTCCAGTTATTTTTTACTTTTATTTAAGATGGTTCTGTCAGGCACAGTCTCTTCCTTTACCGAAACATTTTAAACATTTTCATATGATTTTTTTTTGGGATTCACACAATTATCATTACCTTGTTCCATTACTTTATTTAACTACTCTCTTTTTTTTTTTTTTTTTTATTTTTATCTCTTCATGTGAAAAGTATCCTCTATCAGGACAATGCTAAGGAGGATGCTACGAATCAACTCCTTCATTCAACCGGCAACAACTTCAATACTTCAAACACTGGGACGTCTCCCTCGCAGCAAATTTGATTTCCGTTTATATAGTAGCTACTATTTTATGTCGCTGTTGCGTGACTGTTTATGAATTAGTTGTCAAATTGTTACCATGTAAGTTCACCCGTGCCCACCATGCAGTTCCACATGTATCAGCGACACCATTCAAACACAAACTCATGTGCATTTCAAGGACACCATCTGTGTCAACACATTGTAACATATAAGTCCACGTTTATTTCTAGACGCAGATTCATATGCACATATTGCAACACACAAGTTTACGCATAAATCCGCGTCCCCTCAGACATGCAAACTACATCCCACACCTGTGATCTTACATGCGGTCATAGGTACACACCATCTGTATGTACTATAACGACGCCCTCTGCGTCAATACACCTCGGTCTGCTTCATGATGATATAAAGGGTCATCATTCCCTCTTCAGATTATCGGATACAGACCACGTGAAGTTACACACTTAAATTGCCCGTAAATTTCCGTTTTTTGTTTACTTTTTCTACTACTACGCCACAAGGGCTAAACTTTTTCCGTTTGGCTGTGAAATGTTTTTCTTTTTAGCTTGAATCTCTGCTCTTCATTGATAGGTAAATATATTATCTTTCTTACCGTTTCCGTCCGTATTTAAGATCCGTTACCGACCTCTGATCTTGTCCAGTTCATTTATTGGAAACTGCGAACTCATCGGCCGTTGGTCGCGTTTTTCCTCGTGGGTCGGACAGAAGCAAAGACAAAACAAACAGTTAGCTCTCTATATCCCCCACGTCGATGGGTCACCATTTCTGTGGTGGCGCAACCCTTCTGGTAGCTAATCAGAAGTGCTGCTCGTTTAGGGATAATGATAAGAGAAGCTAATGTTGTCTTATGAGTCAGAGTACAGACCTGAATTATGGATTCAGCAGCGTGGTGTTTGTAGTCAGGCACCTCGTTGGTCAGCCTGCTAGTAGTGGCTGAGCCAAGATGATGCAGCGGTGAAGAATCACAGACGCGTCGCTTAAGGTTACACGTTTATTACAATATAACTGGTAAAATACGGCAAAGGACTGTGTTGTCGAATCCTGTACGTGTCTCAGCGGTCAGTAGTGAAGTTCTGCCTGCTCAGCTGTCTGTCGTCTTCCGGACCCACACTTTCTGTCTCTCTCTCCCTGTTTCTGTGATGCTTAAAAGGTCCCTCTGTGTCAAACCCCTCCCCTCCTGTCTGATATGCAGTCTTCTGTCTGTGAATTCCACGTCAGCCCATCTTGAATCTTGGTTCATAATTTGTCATGTCGCCCTAATTTATCAGTCGTCCTTGTCCTTGTCATAATCTTAACAGTATATATCTATAGAGTCAGACTGTCTGCCACCACACAACACTACAGAAGCTGCAGCGTTCAGCGCCGACTCTGCCGATAATGCAAGTGTAGAAGAAATTTGCTGTTTACATTGTGCTACGAGCGAACGAGCTGCAGACAAACACAAGAGGGGTTGGCTGTTGATTTAAAACAAAGAAAAAAAAAAAAAGAGAAGACGCGATCATGTCTGCCACAGCTTCCGTAGTATTGTGAACTTGCATGTAGGAAGTACAATGTTTCACCGTTTAGGCTATAAAAAATCTACTAAATGATGTTTTCAGTAAATTCTGGACGCTACCCACTCAGGACACTTGGATTACATTGGACGAGCAGTATGGAGGAATATTGACAAGTTTTTGTGGACTTTTATGGACCTTTTTGTTTCGAGCGCCAGTGAATCCCATTCCCACCAAACAAGACGTCATTTCAACGTTGTTTTTTGGGCCAAATCTGGTCGCCATATTTAAGCCTAAAAAGAGACGTGAAAAAAATGGGGCAGAGGTTGGACCGTCTGATTTGGTCCAAATTTATCCCCAAAATTTGAAAAGTCTTCAAAAAACGTCTTTTCAACAGCTAATTGAAAAATGGCTTTTCACCTTTCAACCAAATCAACATTTTTAAAACATTTTCAACAGATGGAAATGTCTTTTTAACGTCTTTTCAGCCACATTTTGCTGAGTGAGATTATATGAAAGTTGGCATAAACTTGGCACAAACCCCCCAGATCTCCAGGTGCATTTGAGATATTAAAAAAGTGCTCCAGAGTCTTGCTCAGCATGAGGGTGAGTAGAAGATGAAGGCACATCATTCTGTGGGTGTACTATCCCTTTAAATAATAGCTCTGCAAACAACACAGTCCACTCCACAATGCATTGGAACGCACATTGGATCTTTATTTCAGCAGCTTCCCCACCAGCTTGCACCGAAATATTAAAGCCACCCTTCTCATTAGAAACCGACATTAGCTCTGCACAGGGCAAGACATTTATCTGCAAATCAAGGAGCCAAAGCAAAACAGAAGAAGTTCTTTTCAGATTAAAAAAAAAAAAAAGAAAAGAAAAAAAAATCTTCTGATACTCGCTGACCTGCAGCATCAGAAAATCTCACTGCAAAGTTAACAGGTAGTTCGTTTGCTTTGGTTTCTGACTCAGAAATAGTTTAGTATGGCAACCAATCAGGAAGGAGAGAAAATCACTGCACCAATCTTTTTACGCCTCATTAAATTATCCAATTAGCTTTCTTCTTCTTTGTTTTTTTTTTTATTAAAGGTATGCAAGGATAACATATTAATGTCTAAAAGGTCAACTCATAAAAAAAAGGTATAAAAAAAAAGCACCTCACCATTTCAAGGTATTAAATTAAGTGCTTAAGGATTAAACAGAAAAAAAAACAGACTTTGCACAGAAGTTTGTTGTATTATTGCAATCTGTAGCATCTGTAGGTGATATTAAAAGAAAAAAATTAAACAGCAAGTAGGTCCGAGTGGTTTTAAAAAAGGGAAAAATAAAAATAAATTGCCTTTACAAAACCTGCCAAAAGTTTCTCAATTTCTTTGTCTTAAAAATTTATATAAATAACCAACTTTGTAATAGTTAGCTGAAACTTTGGGGACTTTAAAGATAAAAAAATGCCCTTTTCTGCTGGTGTGACATCAAAAGGTATTTCCTCGTTGGAGGGGGAGGTGCTGGGCTCAGCGAGGAGGGTGTGGGAGTCCGTTCAGGAGCAGGCGGCGCTCACAGGTTCTTCAGGCGGCTGTACATGTCTCTCTTGCTGCGCTCCCCGGCCCAGGTGCGACTTTTCAGGCGAAATTTCCGCAGATCCTCCCTGAAGTCTTCGTGGTGCATGGGCCGGTAGGACTGAGGTTCACACTGGGACTGTGGAGGAGATCAGAGGGCTGAGCAAACTTCACCGCAGCTGTGGAGCAGGGATGGACGATATGGACTGAAAAAGTATCACGGTAATTTCCGACTTTATAACGGTAACAAGTGACGATAAAAAAAACTACATCAGCCTAATCTTTTGTATTATAAATCTTAGGGATGCATGATATTGGAATTTTGGCCGATATCTGATATGCTGATATTTTAAAACTCATGTGGCCGATGATCGATATCAAAGCACGGTATTGATCTATTTAACCGAAAAAGTCTCAAGAGATTTCATCGTTCTGTAACAAAATCTCACGATATTTCACGAATTCTCATGAGAATTCGTAACAGATGGATGAAATATCGCGAGATTTCGTGAGTAAAATAGATCAATTACGGGTTTTTAAATGTCAATACGATATCAGCATATGAAAATATCGTGAAATTTCAGGATATCGATTTTTCCCACCCATAGTTTTTAGAAGTTTTAAAGTCTGTAAAAAAATATGTTTTTTGGAGAAGTAGTTGTTTTTGGGGTCTTTTAGACTTTAGAAACAGCAAGCTGATCGTTTAAATATCGGACGGGTGGCTGATGACCGATATTCAGTTTTAAGGCCTATATCGATAGGGGCCCCGATTATATTGTGCATCCCTAATCGATACTGAAATATCGCGATATTCTCATATGCCGATACATCTACATTTAAAAACGCAGTATCAATCTATTTTACTGTGAAATCTCGTGAGATATTGTTTTGTGATGGAATCTCATGAGATTTAACAAAATACCACAAAATTTCATTGTTCTGTTACGAACTCTCATGAAATCTCGTCACAAAAAAACGATTATATCGCGCGAGATTTCATTGGTAAAATAAATCGATACTTCGTTTTTAAATATAGATATGTATCGGTATATGAAAATATCGTGATGTTTCAGTGTATCGATATTTTTTCACACTCTTATTAAATAACCAGTTGACGCCTTCGTAGTCAGTCAAGGGGCAGCAGGGTCATTGAAAAAATGAGGCAAAAAAATTTGCACAACTCATACTAATATAACGATATGTGTAAATATCATCTCTCTCTCTCATATAAATATCATGTTGCGATATCATACCGGTATATCGCCCTACCTGGAAATGAGGGAAGAAGTCTTTGTACCCGCCCTTCAGGATGTAGAGCTCGGGATAATGGAGCTTGGGATACTCGTTCATGGCGCGGTCTCGCTCTCGTACGAAGCGGCACATCCGCGGGCCGCGCTCCGACGAAAACTCGCAGTGGAAGATGATGATGACGCGTTTCTCCGAGCAGAATGGGACGATGGGGGTCTTGAGGAGGTAATCCTCCACCTGGTCCTCGTGGTGGAAGTTCAGAGCCCCCTGAGACAAACACGGAGAGTTAAACCGAGTCCACGACCGTTCAGTCTCTAACGTTCAGATTTCCACGTTGGCAGATTGGGACTCACCTTGATGTGTCCGCCTTCAAACTCGTAGGGGTAGCGGCAGTCGATGACGATGACTTGCTCAACCAGATCAAACTTGCCGGTGAGAGCTGCCACCATCTAAAAAAACCCAAACATTTTAATTTAACAACTTTCACGATCACCGAGCATTTTCAAGGGAAAGCGTCTGCTCACCATCTCTGAGGTAATGTACTTGAGGTCTTCATGTTTTCCCGCCACCGTTGGTAAGACGAAAGGCTAAAAGACAAAAAGCACTTTGATTGGAAACCATTTCATTTATTAAAGCGACAGATTCACAGCAGAGTTCGTCTCCCTCACCTTGGTAAAATCTCCGATCAGCTCACGAGACGCATCCTCCCTGTCCAGCAGCTTCTCGATATCCGTCTGACAGAAGGACTTGGACCGCTGCAGCGCCTGGAGGGAGACGGAGGACAGGCTCAGGGAGGCAGCCCAGCTGATAACCAGGAAACCTGAGATTATCTGGAAAGTTGGCCGAAAGCAAGCGAGCCCCAGCAGGAGATGAGGAGAGACTCTTCATCCTCCAACAGCTCTGCTTTCCTTAAACCTGCATCACCGTGACTGTAGTCAGAATTACAGTCGTCCGCAAAATTATTCATACCCTCCCATTAAAGAAGAGGCTAAACTCACAATAGTTGTTCAAATATCAGGAAACTAATGAAAATAATAATAAATAAAAATTTACAAAATTACATTGTAGTGAAATAAACGCTGACCCTCCTTTAATTGGAGGGTCTGAATAATTGAGGACGACTGCACGTGTTTGCTTTAATATTGTTTTTCTCTTTTGGAGCAAAGAGTTTTAAACAGATCAGTTGTCAGAAAGTGTGTCAGGACTTTAAGATGAGTGAACCTGCAGCAGCAGATGACGACGACGACAGCTGCAGGGACGCAGAGCTTTTAAAGGACAACACAACATGGAAGTGACCTCTGAACCCAGCACTGCCAGCTAACGGATGAATTGACCCAACAGCCGTGAAAATGTAAAAAAACAGACCCATTTACACACTAATAACTGCCAGCAGAGCTGAGATACTTCATTCGCCTTTCCAAGTTGGGATGAAGTTTCGACACCACCTCCAGTTTTTGATGTAGTTTCTTGTGTTTGATGTTTCCAAAATATCTCTGGTTGCGTTTCAGCTAAAGCTGCTGGCTGGATGTGGCTCAGCCATCCTGTGCATGGATTAGATGTGAGTGAAATCAATCGCGTCTCATCCACCAAATTCTTGGCCGTTATTGTAGATGAGAACCTTAACTGGAAAGAGCATGTTGATTGGGTAACAAGTAATGCACACTTGCCTTATATTAGCTTAATTTACTGCCATCTTTCATATTGTAATACAGTGTGGGCAGGCACTTTTCCATCAACTTTAAATCAAATTACTGATTTTACAAAAGCGCTTTGTTCAAATTGCAACCCATTCCAAGCCGCTGACCTCATCTGCTAGTTTATTTCTGAAGTTAAATTTACTAAATATTTATATTACTTTCCAAATTTGTTTTTTCATGTATAAAATTCAGTATAAATCAACTTACCTTGCCTGAACATTTAATTTTGTATTTTACCACCAATGCTTCAGTTCATAGATAAAGGGATAGTACACCCCCAGAATGATGTGCCTTCAGTTTCTACTCACCCTCATGCTGAGCAAGACTCTGGAGCACTTTAATATCTCAAATGCAGCCGGATATCGGACTGTTTAGGCTATAAAAATCTACTAAATGTCATTGTTTCCTGTAAATTTTGGACGCTACACTTGGATTACATTGGACGAGCAGTACGGAGGAATACTGACAAGTTTTTGTGGACTTTTATGGACCTTTTTGGTTCAGTCGCCGGTGAACTCAATTGGGGGGAAAACAAAAACCTGTCCAATCTCCGGCTGCATTTGAGATATTAAAAAAGTGCTCCTGAGTCTTGGTCAGCATGAGGGTGAGTAGAAAATGAAGGACCAGTCTGTGGGTGTACTATTCCTTTAAAGAAATAAATTGTGATGTCTTACCGATACTTAATCTGAATGTGTACTATGGAATTCCTCTAGCATTGTTTTTGTATTGAAAAAGGTGGAGGCTTTACAAAAAACCTTTTTTTATTATTGTTGTTTCTTATCTTTGTATTTTGTGTGCAAAATAAAATGAATACAAAAATAAAAAACCTCCCTCTGCACTGACTCCTCACATCCTCTGTCATCAGTACACTTTCGAGTAAAGACAGAATCAGTTGAAGTAAAAAGTCTCAGCGTTTATCAAAGAAGCTTTTAAAAGTCTGATGATTCTGTTTTACTGAACAAATTAAGTTTTAACAGACTGCTTTTACACATTGGTCATGTTTTACAGACCTTTTTTTTTTTTATTATATAAATGAAACCACAGACCAGAACTATATCAGAACATAAACTTATTCTTAGACATTTTTGCCAGATGGCATTTAGTTTTGGGATGTTTGTCCTTCCTTTGCTGGGAATTTGCAATTTGTTCTTATCCAGGCGTGGGAAAAAAAGGAATTATGTGAACTGAAATTAGACAATTAGAAATAATGGGGGAAAAAAATCAACCAGAGTGCATCTGATTTTAGCTTGCTGCATTTTTCTTTTAGCCAGTTACTCATTTTTGTTTGTCCTCAAACGCTCCCTAATTGATCAGTTTTATAATAAAACCCAGAAAAGACAATTATATGACTGGAAACTCATTCAGCTTTACTTGGTAATGGTAATAATAATTTCCTTTACACCTCCAAACTAAGGTTATTGACTAAAATTAACAAAAAACGCAAACTGAAATTGAAAAAAAAAACATTTGTTAACTGAAGTAAAAATGACAACTTAAAAAAAAAAGATAAGTAAAACCGTGGTGTCTTTACAAAACTAAAAATTATTGCAAGAACATCCTCAGTTTTAGTCTTTGTAAATTTATTTAAAACATAAGTCTTTTGGGTTGATATGCAATCAGTTTCTATTTAACATATTTACTTTGCTGTACCGGTTTCACTCCGAGTGACTTTGATGATTTTGAATGTCACAACAGACAAATACCTATCATTTACCCCCCCCCCCCCCCCCCCCCCCCCCCCCTCCTCTGCAGGTGCCGACAGCGAGACTCACCGTCCTCGGGGAGTCTGTGTTCTGTTCCAGGGTGGTGACGTGCGTTCCCGCCAGGCTGCGGCGCCTCTTCACCCTGACGGGCGTGTTCTCGTCTCTGGAGCAGTCGGGACGCTTTCCGGATGGCCGGGACACCGGACTGGGCATGGAGGGCGAGCGAAACAGGTTCCGTGGTCGACAGCGAATAACGGGCTGAAAAGAAGAATGAAAATACGTCTTTAGTGGCGCACGGTAATTATCAGGCCGATAACAGCAAATTATTACGCGATTCAGATAAGTTCAATACCACAACAACTTGCCCTGATAACACATATTATTTTTGTTGTTTAACAATACACTTTATTTACATAGACAAGTCTGTCAGTCATTATTATTATTGACAAATAAACTTTTGTGTTAACATGCTGTACAACAAATGTTTGAATCGAACTTGTCAGCATCATTTTCTACATTTTTTTTTTATTTTGATTGCACTTTTTCGGTCTGTAATCCTGATGCTTGTTTTTGGATCAGTTCAAGAAAACATTGTTTTTGTATCAGTAAACGTTGCACCTTATTTAAGTCGATGGCATTTTCAAATTTTCATTTGATATCTTTTAGAAAATGTTTGAGAGGCTTGCTGATTCACTGGAAAAAATAAATATTTCTTCACTTGAAGAGTCAAAGTGTTTTTGGTTTTGTTAATAGCATCGATGTCATGATTAGGTACAGTCGACCTCAAAATTATTAATAACCTTCAATTAAAGAAAAGGCTAAATTCACAAAAGTAATTTAAATTACAAGAAACTAAAACTAATAAATAAAAATTTACAAAATTACAATTTAGTGAAATAAAATATTGCTATTGAATTGAAATTGAAAATAATAGTTAAAAAAAAAAAAAACTATTGCAGACACATTCGAGCATCTTTCCCATGAACATGGACCAACATACGTGTCAACAGGTGCAGACGTCTGATTGGACGTTACAGAAAACACCTGATTGCAGTGATTGACTCAGTGTTGCACAACTAAATTTTAGCATTATGTTTGTTTACTTGTTTTATTTTCTGTGTGTTTGTTTTTGATATTTATTTCAAACCACAATTCAAAATTAATGTCATGATTTTCATAGATTTTTTATTTATTATCAATTTAATCTTATTTCACTGATAGCTGATTTTTTTCCCTTTAATTGGAGGGCATGAATAATTTGGGGGACGACTGTATGTGTGTTATCGGTATCTGTCTTTAGGAGCTGATATTTATCTTTTTTTTTTTAAGGTTATGGTGTATCCCTATAAGTTTTCCATTTTCTCATGAGGCAAACCTGGATGAGCCACTCAGGGAAACTTACTGAGTCTTCTCCGGTGTTGTCGGCCATCAGAGGAGCAGTGAGCAAACTCGCCATTCCCATCGGCATCCTGGAGTCGCTCTGCAACGGAATGTTTTCTACTTACTATTCTGTTAAAGGAAAATTTATGGGAATTCTTCAGAAATGTACGTCGCCGTCCTACCTCCATGTTGTCATCAAATATTTCCAGGAAGCCATCATCGTTGTCGTCGTCGTTCAGAGAGGAGGTGAGGGAGGAGCGTCTCAGAAACATGGGGCTGGAGTCGTAGAGGTCCGGCTGCTGGCTCGGAGGCGGAGAGGAGAGCTACACAATGAAACGGGAAAGGGGGTCAGCGTCTTTCCTGAAAGCAGGCGTCATCGTCTGCAGCCAACGTTCTCGTACCATGAGGGCCGGCGCAGAGTTGGGACGCTGAGCAAACGCCTCCTTCGACTGGCCGCTGGTGAAAGAGCGCATGCGACAACGGGACGCAGGCTTGGATGGCTTCTTAAATTCAAAGCCCTCCTGAAAGAGAAAAGGTAAAACACACATGGATCATCAACAGCAAGTGGCTGCAGGTAAAATCTCACGCAAAGAAAACAGATGTACATGTCTGCAGGTTTTCACTGCGTACAATCCGAGTTCATGCAAAGAAAATACTGTTCTGTAGTAATCCAGCTAAACACAGACGCTGGATTTATGGTGGTTTGATACAAAATGAAAAAGCTCACTAACCTAACCAATATTTTCACCGCGGTAACGGATAATCTGTTTTCCTTCTCAAAGTCAGGAAGATGCTGAATGAAGACTAGCATAAAATCATTTTGATTCAGTTACAATCATGAGAACACCACTTTCATTTCATCACGTCTTCGTTTCGGAGAAGAAATGAAACTGGTCCAGTTTCCGAATGGAAGGGAGCTGCACTGCTTCTGGAAGCGTGTGCTGTGATGAGACCAAGATAAACTTATTTGGTTTAGCCAGGGTCAAGCGTGTCATGGCTACTGTTAAACATGGTGGTGGGAGTATCATGGTGTGGGCTGCATGAGTGCTGCTGGCATCAGGGAGCTACAGCTCATGCAGGGAACTATGAAGGCCAACATGTACTGTGTAGGGATGCACGATATAATCGGGCCCCTATCGGTATCGGCCTATATCAGCCTTAAAACTGAGTATCAGACGCCGGCCACCCCACCGATATTTAACTAATCAACCCACGGTTTCTAAAGACTTTAAAACCTCTAAAGACTAGAGGTGGGAAAAAATATCAATACACTGAAATATTGCGGTATTTTCATATGCTGATATATTGACATTTAAAAACTCTGTATCGGTCTATTTTACCAATGAAATCTGGCGATATTTCATCATTCTGTTACAAAATCTAGTGGGAATTTACAAAACATTGTGAGATTTTGTAACAGAATGACATCTCACAAGATTTCTGTAAGTAAAATTGATGCAGCCTTTTTAAAATATCGCTTTGATATCGGCATATGAAAATATTACAATATTTCAGTGTATTGATATTTTTTCCCCACCCTTATTTTTCAAAAATGTCAGAAATGGACAACAAAACTGCCATTTGCAATGACTGCTTATTTTTTCAGCTTTAATGGCATCCATATTGGTTATCGGCCACATGAGTTTTAAAATATCAGCATATCGGACATCAGCCAAAATTCCAATATCGTGTATCCCTACTACTGTGACAGCTTAAAGCACAGGACTCCCCTCCCTTCGGATACTGAGCCGCAGGGCCACATTCCAACATGATAATGACAATTTCTTCAGTCTTACCCCAAAAGACATAATAAAATACTTGCAAAAATCAAAAGGGTGCATTTACTTTTGTGACTGACCGTATGTCAAGGATGCTTTCAAAGACTCGGCCTCTTTAGTGGCATTTTAAAGCATGCTTCTGCATATCTTGCAGACATTTTACAGAGATTTCATTTTTAGCAGTCTTGTGTGAAGGGAAGTCGCCTGGGGCCCGCTGTCCTGTAGTTTAGATATTTCCTTATTTCAACTCACAAGCCATTTACAGGCCTGTTCAGAATCTGAGATGCTTGCTTGTTAAGTTGTCCTTTACTTCACAGAGAAGCATAACTGCACTTAAAAATGTAGAATCACATACAAAAAAAAAGCCCTAAAAATGACAGCAAGTTATTCATATCACTGCTCTCATGTCCTTGGTGAATATAAGTGTTTAACTTCAAAGAATTATGACATTTAAATAAGTCTGATCCATATGTAAAACATTAAATGGACTTGCACAGACCCCCATAGACACACCATTTTTGTAAATCTGTGCTGTGAGTGAGGGGTAGTACCACCTGAAAGACATACTACCTGTGGTAAAAGCACCCATACACCAGTTTTAAACCCTATCTAAAAAACTGGCTCATTAGGAAGCCTGTTCTCCTGCTAGAAGGATGCTCTGCAGCAGATGCATAAACAAACCCAGCTGTGTGCTTCACACATCTGCCTTGTTTCTGTGTTTGGATGTTTTATATCTCAGTGCACTTTTACAGGCATCATACTTTTTATACTCATCCTGTGTGACTGAATAATCCCCCATGTTTCACTGAATTATAGTGTTTTCTCTTGTATTCTTTAAACACTCCAACCTCATAAACTTTATATCATACTATAATATTTACTCAACTGGTTTACTTTGCACTCAACCTATTTTTTTCTTATAAGTTCTTGAAGTTCATGTGAGACCCATCAAGAGACAACAGATGCAAATTAGCAGTAATGCCTAGGGATGTCCCGATCAGATACCAGTATGGGATATTAAAAATACTTAATTTTATCCCAAAAGGGAAATTAAATATTGTAATAGGCTCATATTTTTTTCTTAAAAAAAAAAAAACAATATGGGGCCGATATTGGTTAAAAAAAAAAAAAACCATTCCAGCTTTTCTTTCAAATAGGGATGCATGATATAATCGGCATCTCCTATATCAGCCTTAAAACTGCGTATTGGACATCGGCCACCCCACCGATATTAAACCAATAAGCCCACTGTTTCTTAAGTTTTTCTTTTTTTTTACATACTTCGAAACTTCTAAAGACTGAGGGTGGGAAAAAATATCAATACACTGAAATATTGCGATATTTTCATATGCCGATATCATATTGACATTTAAAAATGCAGTATTGATCTATTTAACTAGCGAAATCTCACAATATTTTTTCATCATTCTGTTTTGAAATCTCATGAGAATTCATGAAATCCCGTGAGATTTTGCAACAGAATGATAAAATCTTGCGAGATTTTGTAAATAAAATAGATCGATACCAAAAGTGTCGGAAACGGATAATAATACTGCTATTTGAAATGACTGCTTATTTTTTTCAGCTTTTATATCGGTATCAATATTGGTTATCAGCCACATGAGTTTTCAAATATCGGCATATCAGATATCGGCCAAAATTCCAATATCGTGCATTCCCACTTTGAAGCACTTCTTCCTGACTTATTGTACATATTATTATGTTTGTAAGTTTCAAATTCATCATACCCATTGGTAAATAATAAATGAGTCAGTTTTTGCTCAAACCTACCGTTATAAACTTATTTTATTAACCTGTTAAACCTGGGTTTTTGAGGTGAGGTTACAAAAAACCTCAATTATCCTCAGCCTAAATTATCAAAATCAATTATCAGATCAATATGCATAATCTTTGGCCTAAAACACAGCTAAGCATCATACCAGGGACAGCCCTGGTAATGCCAACTCTGTACTCCTTTTCTTTTAACTTGTGTTCATTAATGTGCATTGTGTCCACTTTACGTGTAAAATCATTGTTGAAGTGATATTTTTAAGTTGAATTGGTTGTGTTGAAATCTGCAGGGCAACGACGTCCCTCGGGACCAGAACTGGAGATCATCATTAAAGCGTGTAATTAACTGTGGAATTGTTCCATTATTTTGTTGACGATTCACAACAAAGGAGGAGTTTTTAACCCGAGCAGAGCATCTTCCCACCAAGAAAGCGTCTTTGACTTTTGGGAAACACTCATGGAGCATTCTTCTGGACGCTCTAATCACACCTCCCCCAAACCCACTGACCTCTGGCACGTTCTCCTTGTCTTCTTGTTGAGAGCTGCAGGAAGTATTTATTTGGGGGGGCTGCTGGCCAAAGACTCCATAGCGGTTAGAATCAGTCTCCTGTCCCTTCAGACATGGACTGAAACCTAAAAGCTGGAGCTGAAGGGGGGAAACAAAAGGAAACCAGTTGGGAAAGGCTCAGTGAACCTGTGTGTGAAGGATTGGAGCGGCATCATTCCTCTCCAATGTGTTTTAATACCATTTCTGCAAAATTCTCAGTATTTGTTCCCCTGAATGTTCATGTACTTTACACTGATTGCAACAGAGACATGCAGGGCTGCACACAAAAACAAGAACATCATAAAAACAGCTTACTGGCAGCGAGTTGATTCTTCGAATTGGCATCTTCCTACAGTTAACAAGAAGAAAGGACGGAGTTGGAGTCAATACAAATCAAGTTAACAAGCATTTATACTTGTTCAGTCTGAAGAATGAACCAATCCCCAGAGAGCAATTCTGTTCAAGTGGGAGGCCGTAACACCCGTTAATAACGTTATCTTATTGACTGAAAAGCAACTTACTCGTTAAAAACTCTGCTCGACTGCTGAATGGCCTTTTCAAATCTGCAAGAGAAGAAAAAATTAATAATCAGGAGTTGCTTTATAGTAAGAGAGACATAAAAAAAGAACAAACAGGAACGGTTGAGTTTGAGGAAGGAGGCAAGAGGTGGTCCTTATTGGAGAAATGCCCACCTGTATGCTAAACAAGTGGAGCTGAGAGCTCAGGGGGAAGGGATGGAGATCAGCTAATCCACCATATGCCTGCTGGAGCCAGCGCTGCTGCAAGAGCCCTTTGTTTGTTGAGGGGGAGCGTGCCCCATTCAACACAGACCAGAAGAGGGGAAAGCAGTTGTTCTCTAGGGGTGCCCTCATTTCTATAGCAGCAATGTAGCAGAAGGAAAAAAAAAAAACCTAAAGACCCTCCTTTTTCCTATTGAAACAACAGCATAGGAGGAGTGTGCCAAAACCGAGAGGGGGTGGGTATCATCAAACCTGAGCCAAAGCACCCCCACTGGCCTGCAGGGCTCCTAGCAACAGAACAGCTGTAAAGGGTGGGGAATGAGGTCTTCAGCACCCATCGCTGCTGTAAAGGCACCCAGATCAGACAGCAGCAGATGTCTGCAGAGTCTCACCCAACTGAGAGGCCACCCATGATCAGACAGCTGAGGGTATGCTGACAAACTGGTCAAGATAACAATGCTGAGCACAACCGCTGCAAACAAGTTTCACTGGGATGGGCACTCACCAGCAAACACTAAATCTCTCCTTCTGCCAACACAAACCGAATAAATATAATTATTTCTCTGTGTGTGTTATAATTCCCCACGCCATCAAAAACAGGACAGAGTCAAACAGAGCCACCATCTTTCACTTAAAACAACATTAAGCTCACATGTCTCATCTGTTAATCTGATTAGGAAGAAAACATGAGTGATCCAGTCAACTTAAAGCCAACGGTAGAAATAATAATCCTGCAGATGAGAGACAGTGAAGCCAAGCACAGGGTGGGGATGCCGGGGGGGCGAGAGGAGAGGCACCGCTCACAAGTTGATTTATTAGAAAAGACAGAGAGGGGGGGGGACACAGTGCAACTTACGTGTCCTCTACTTCACCATCCAAGGGGCTGGGGGGGTCCATACCAAGGCCTGGAGGAGGAGATGGGAATCACAAATTAAGCAGACCGAACACTAGCATACCAGCAAAATAGGAAAAAAACTAAGTTATTTTCAGTAATTGATATTTTTGTTTGGCTAAATACAAAGAAAACAAAAGTGTTTATTATAATTTCATCACAATAAGGTTATTAAATTGTTTTATTTGTAAATTTTACACACAAAATCTCAACATTAACAAAGAAATATGCTAAATCTTCACCTCAATTATTAGAGTAATGTCTTCCTAAAGAAATGTGATGTTCTCAGTTCATTTTAAAAAGCTGTTTATATAAAATCAGGCCCTCTGGCATAATGAAACACAGACAATGGATGAACGGGGGCTCACCAGCATCAGATGAGACATCAGAGGCAAAGGAGGGAACCTTCTCAAGAAGGGAAGGCTTTCTTCTTTTCGGGGTATCACATTGGCTGGTGAAAGCATAAACATAAATGAGTGATGTGGACGCATCTGTGTCTGCCGAATAATGAGCACATACGACGGAGCTTGCAGAAATGTGAGGAAATAAAACATTAATGATACCTTCCGAGCCCAGCTAAATTGTTCATATCGAGAGCCAAATTGGTGACCGGAGACAGCACCGCCGTGGGTCCGGGGGAGAACAGGTTCCTGCAGTGCGTGGTCTTTGTGCCCAGCTCCGGCAGAGCGAGCGAGGCGAGCCCGGGGATCGCTCCGGGCCTGCTTTTAAAAACGGACTTAGCAGGACTTGTGCTTCCAAATTCCGGCTCCATCTTTGTTTTCTAGCCAATCTAGATGAATCCTGCAGACGATGTTACTTTGTGATGGGTTTGATCAGAGCTGCGAGTCAGACAATGCCGATTAGCAACACGGTCCAAACTTTACGCTAACCCGGAAGCTAACCAGCCAGCTAGCGAAATTTATAACAAAACATCTTTTTAAAATACGATCCAAACACCGACTGGAAGGGATTCGGTGGTTCCGTGTGGAACAAAACTTTCATTCGACCTGGTTAAATGGCTGGAGCCGCATAGCTGGTCACGTCAGAGAGCTGCAGCACCGAGTACTCCCTCTCTGACAGCCCCTGGTTTCTGAGAAAGCGCAGATGCTGCTCGTATTTATGTTCAAAATAGAAGCCCAGGAGCGGCAATTTTTCAGCCAATCAAGACCGTCGTGTTAAACAGACAGCCAATCAGCGCTCGAGACGACACGCAGTTCTTGTTCTTTCACCGGATGTGGAAGAGAGAGAGGGACGTGACGCTTTAAAATTTCCATACATCTTTTGTCTTCAGACTGCAAGACGTGCAGTTTTCTTATTTTTTTTTTTATACGTCTGGATAAAACTGCCTTCAGGGTGCTTTGCATGTTTTCAGTCTGTGTGTGTCTGTAGAGTTATGTGGTCGTTAAGTGTTTCTACAAATATAAAAAAAGAAAGTGTACCGCAAAATACACTAAATTAATATAATCTCAAATAATGTACAAATTATTTAATTCAAATTTACACAAGCAGGCTGAAAAACGTATGTGCAAAACACTTTCTAAATTAAAACTAGAATGAATTATATAAATAACTAGCACAGTGCATATGTATAAGGATGCACAATAATTTTGGCCGATATCCGATATGCCGATAATTTAAAACTCGTGGCCAAGAGCCGAAATCGACACCGATATTAAAACTGAAAAAATGAGCAGTTATTGCAAATAGCAGTTTTGTCATTGGTTTTCAACACTTTAAGAAATAGGGGTGGGAAAAAAATATCAGTACACTGAAATATTGTGACACTTTCATATGCCGATATCAAATCCGTATTTAAAAACTTGGTAAAGATCTATTTCACTTAAAAAATCTTGCAAGATGTCATCATTCTGTTACAAAATCTCACAATATTTTGTGAATTCCTGCGAGATTTTATAACAGAATGATGAAATATTGTAAAATAGATCAATACCGCGTTTTCAAACGTCAAAATAATATCAGCATATGAAAATATCACGCTACTTCAGTGAATCAATATTTTTTCCCACCCCTAGTCTTTAGAAGTTTTAAACTCTGTAGAAAAGAAGTTTTTGAAGACGAAGAAGTAGTAGTTTTGGGGGTTTTTTAGACTTTGGAAACAGCGGGCTGATCGGTTGAATATCGGTTGAATATCAGTTGAATATTGGTTGAATATCATTGGGGTGGCCGATGTCTGATACTCAGTTTTAAGGCCGATATATCGTTAAAAAAAAAAGGAATAACAAATAAAAACTCTGTGAAAATCATGACAGATTTTGAATTGCAGTTTGAAAGAAATATTACAAACAAACACACAAAAAACAAAACAAGTAAACAAACATAATGGGACTCTGTTGAGCAACACTTTGAGACAATCAGGCGTTTTCTCTAGTGTTCAAAAAGACTCCTATCAGAGAAAATAAGAGGCTCTTGACATGTATGTATTTGGTCTAATGTTCATGGAAAAGGATCTTCTTATGTGTCTGGGACAGTTTTTTTTTTTTTCAATTCTTATTTCCAACCACAATTCAAAAGCAATAATTCATTAAACTAAAATATAGTTTTGTAAATTTTTATTTATTACTAGTTTCTTTCATTTCTAGTTATTTGAATAACTGTTGTCAGTTTAGCCTCTTCTTTAATCGGAGGGCAGGAATAATTTGAGGACGACTGCTCCTACTACTATTATAGATATAGATATAGATAGAAGTAAAACAACACACAATAAGTAATGATTTTTAATCCTATCAAAGCGCACGATAATCACACTAGAACTGATTGTGTGTAAATATCACTGTCATTAGTTATAAAAGTTGTTAAATAAGGGGGGGGGGTATTATCTAATTTGAAACCTGGTAATGTTTACATGTAAATTGACATTAAAAACAGAGAAAACATTCCTCACTTTTTCAATGCAGTTAAGCTCTGAAATTAATGCATTTACTTCGATTCCACCAGTGGATAAGTTTTAGTTTATTCTCCTAACAAGGACAAAAACACGTCACAAATCCTTCTTCGGCTTTATCAGTTTCCTCCTCACAGAAATTCTCTAAGTTACATTTTGACCTGATCTGTTTTTTGTTTGTGTGCTGAAAGCGGTGAAGCTCCTCCTACACAAAGTAACCCGGACAAAAGAAATGAGTTCCTCAGTGTAACGCGGTGCATATGCATGAAGACCAACACCTCTGTTTACTCATCCTGTGGTGGGACTCAGTCCTCTTTGCTTTCTGAAATCACGCTCAGTTTAGAGATAAAGAAAGCAGTATGAGGGCAGTGAGAGGAGATGCAGCTCCGTGTGAGTTTGCGTGGAAGTTTGCAGGCTTTAAGGTGATAATCGCTACATTTATCCTCATGAAACATCGTGTGCTGCTTTGTCTGTGAGAAGAATCGCAGACATTTTCAAGTCATTTAGAAGAAAATTAGCTGTGGATGATTATGTTCAGTGGGTTGCAACTTTTGTGACTCTGCAGAGATTCAAAGTTAAATTAAAGTTCGTATAAACAGAGGGAATCTTAATGCATCTTGTGCTTTTCTGGCTCTAGTTTGAGCAGAAGTTATGCAGCTGTAGAAGTATAGAAATAAAGCCCTGGTATCTGCTGAGTGTCCCATGCAGGACAATAATCTGATTTATAGAACTGTTGACATGTAACCAGTTAAACTGGACGATGGAAGCTGTCCAACTAACAAAACCAGACTGTTTTCAGCTCATGTTCTGCCTGAGGTTTATCTCAGGCTATTGTGTGGCTTTCTCCTAATCCTGAGTTGGATTCATTTTTACAATTGCTCCTCAAGATAAGTCCAACTTCTTATGCACAGTTCCTGGCAGCTTTGCAAGACGGATTCTGATAACTTATCAAGCAGGCAATGCCCGTTTCAACTCAACAGCAGGGCTTTAGGGGCCTTTAATCATAATTTTCAGCCAACCTGTGAATGTGAGGTGAGGAATAACCACTGTCCACTTGAGCACTCTTTGTTCAGCCAAAGTATCCACGTGACTGGCCTTGCAAATGTAAAAGAAGTTTAATGAACTTAGCGGAGGCCCGAGACTCCCAGCTCCACACCCTCATCTGAAACGAGGACACATAAGGGGATAAAGGGAAGGTTAAATCCTGACACTTTCAGTTTCCACCAAACCAGCACTCCCACCAACGGACACGTGATAAGAAGTTAAACCGTTTTACTGCAAACATGTATTCTTTAAAGGTACAGCATGTAACAAAATCAATGGTCAATGGCAGAAAAACGTGATATATAATTCAAATCTTTGTTTCTATTAATGTGTCTTTGCTGCACTAGAACAGCTGTTATATGTTTATTTTCTTAGACTGAATCATTTATTTCTACTTGCTGGAGGTCCACATACATGTAGGCTGCCATGTTTGTTCTGCCATTTTTACTACGGTGTCCCTGAATGGACAAAACATTGTGTGCAAAGTGAGAACCCCTTTGAACTTTAAAACTGCTGTACCAGCTTTGTTTAATGGGCGTTAGAGCACTGTTCGGGATCAGTAATGCTTTAAAAGACATTAAAAATGGTTACACATAGTCCAGTCATAGCTACACCTGAGACCACTGATCCACTCACAGATTAAAAACATCTTTATGTCTGGGAGAATTTTGGCCTCTAACAGCCACCGTACATTCACAATAGTTCTTGGAATATGAAGTCATTTGAAAGAAAACATCTTTTCTTTCAAATACCCATCTTTACCACTAGATGTCAGTAATTCTTACATACTGTACCTTTAAAGCTGCAGGGCAACAAATATGGCTGTGATCGTCTAGCATGTACACGAAACATGCTGGAGCAGATTTCTGAATACTTCACATTTACCTTCTGACTTCAACTGATTTCAAAGATGATGGTTCTTTTTTATCATTTTCCCCTAGGATTCTTCCCATCCTCTCCACAACACGGTGAAGAATCAACAGAGTGTGTTCAGTGGGAGGCTGCGTCAAGTTCGCTGTAGGACGGAGAGAGACAGGAACTCATTCCTGCCAGCAACTCATCACCGTCTAAAGAACAAGACTAACTGACTTTTTTCTTTATTTTTTAATTTTTTAAAAAAAAAAAAAAAAAAAAAAAAAAAAGAGCATTTTACAATCACTGAATTTTCCTATAGTCGGGGATGAAACTAAAGTATTTTCTCATTTCATTTTTCATTTCATTTCATTTCAACTGATTTCAGTTTACTGTACCTCCTTTATCCCTCCTTATTCTTTTCTTTTTTTTTCCTTCCCTTTCTTCTTTATATTTTTATTTTTTCTCTCTATCCTCCTCCTTTTTTTTTTTTCCATAACCATCTCAAAACCCATCTAAAAGAATTTCATCCAAATAAACCCTTTAACATAACCCTTCCCCCCTTCAATTACCAACCCCTCTCCCCCCCCTCCTCCCCCCCCCCAAACCCATTCCATTAAACAATGAACTTCACACACACATGCTTTAATAAGTCACATTTAATAAATGGAGATAAGAGGGAGCTACTGTAGACAATAATACAGAGAGATAAAGGATTTTACTTCCTGCATCCTGTGGAAATTCCTCCTTTTTTCCCTCCTATCCGGTTATTCCCTCCTTCCTCCCCCAACCTAGGAAATCCGGCCTACCTCCCCCGTGCGTACCCGCTTTCTTTATACACAGAGAAAGCAATTCTTGGTTCAGAATTCCCCCCTTTTCTGTACTGTTCAATCATATTCTTAAAAACACTTTTTAAAAAGTTACTGAGACACAGTTTAATCAGATCCTTATAAATTGGTAGTTGCAATGTAACTATTTATTACAAATTTAGGCACATGTAATTTTATTCTCATGTGATCCTTTTCAATTATCTGCACTGTATGTAAAACTAAATCGGTTGTTTGCTTTCTTTACATGTGAAGTGATTTTACATATCAGCTTTTTTGTTTTTCTCATCATTTATTTGTGTTTCATATACTGTTTTGTTATATAATGTAATTTTAACATTTGTATGTTTTTGTTGTTGCATTATTTTGAGGACCCCAGGAAGACTAGCGACCACTTTGTGAAAGCTAACGGGGATCCGAAAAAGAATAAAGAATATTTAACACTGTACAGATGTTTGGGGTAATGCAGTTTTTCTAAATGGTTTACACACAAATTCAGCTGCTTGAGACAGAATGACCAGCACGGATTCATGCACCAACCCATGAACCTTTAACCTTTTTTTTTTTTTTAACCCCCCCCCCCGAACCGTCCAGCTTTCCGGGTTTTTTTTTTGGGGGACGGTTTTGTGTTGAAAACTTCCCTTCCCTTTTTCCTCCCCCCCCTCCTTTCCAATACTTAACTACAAACACAATTCCAGCTTTACACTCAAACTGCCTCTCTAAAAAAATGCAATTCTCTGCATTTAGCACAATTTTTCATAAAAAAAAAAAAAAATCACGATGAACACGCTGTCACATCTAAAGCTAATTGCCCTGCAATGCCCACTGACTCATCACATGGGCAAACACCCGCACCACAGTTTTACAACTGAGCTAGAAGAAAACATGCAACTTAAGCAGCTCTGAGGATGGATCATGCTGGAGTTATTTCTCATATTTATTTATTTTTGTTATTTTTAGGTTGCAATTATAATGTGTATTGTTTCTTTATCTTATTCATTTATTGGTTTGGTGTTTTGGTCTAATGGTGTGGAAAGACAAATGTGTCTGAATAATCCTATAAGGGACGGGCTGTGCTGGACTCCCTGACACAAAAACAGAAATAAAAAAGTCGTTCATTCATTCATTCATTCATTCATTCATTCATTCATTCATTCATTCACTCATTCATTTGGTGATAGGTGTATGTGTAAGTATGTGAGCTGTGTTGTGATATTCTCCTTGTGCGTGCGTGTGTTGCATTTTATCCGATTTGTGTCATGTGTATTAATGACTTTGTGTTTTTATTGTTTTTTTTTTTTTATTTTTTTTTTGGGGGGGGGGGGGGGGGGGGGCATTCTGTTGAGGGACTGCAGAAGAAAAATAGCCCTTCGGCTTATTCTGGCATATTTACAGTTTTGTTTATGAAAATAAACAAAACATGAAATAAAGAAATTGAAATTCATTCATTCATTCATTCATTCATTCATTCATTCTTCATTCTTCATTCATTCATTCATTCATTCATTCATTCATATTTCTTGCTCTGTCCTTTCTCTCCGTTTCTTCTCCTACTTCAAGAGAAAAACGAGAGGAAAAGTTGTTTCTCTGACGAACAAACCACGGTTCATGGTCAGAAGTTCCTGGTTTGATGTGATGCTTCAAGCAAAGTTTGGCCGCAGCCTGAAGCAGCATCACAAAAGCTAACATTGTGAAGTGCGGTTTCTCAGCCTGGAGATGCTGTGGGGCAACGATAGTTCCAGGAACTAACATGATTCATGTCACTGTGCCACCAAAATGAGTCAGAAATATATATTTTTAAAGCCAAAAACTTAAAGTGTTACTTTAAAGCAGCTTCCCATTTATGTGTAAATTAAACTTGGGACTATAATAGAGGCTGAGGAGTTGTCGTCACAGCGTGTGGCCCCGCCCCTCCGAACCGGCGTTCCGGCATGTTTCTTGTACGCTTACTGAGAGCTACGTTGGTCGTGACTGGAGATGCTGGGTTATAATGTTGAGTGAAGGACAGTGCTAGCTCTTCGCACAGTCAAGATGATAAGAAAAAAAGACAAATAAGGGCGAGTTACGGTTTTTCAGGATCTCCGGTTTGAAAAAAAAAAAAGAAAAAGAAAAAAAATCAGATTGTAAACTGCTGAAGTGACAGGGGGCGCCAAGTGGCTGACAGCTGCAGTCTGAAGGAAAGAGATTAGCAACATGCAGCATGCCGTGTGTTCTCCAGCTAGTGATCCTTTGTGACTGATAACTATGGTATCCTTAAAAAACTACTCCGTGATTCTGTCCTTGCAGATAGTTTTAATAATGAGGAATCAGCCAGTACGATGTGCGCCACTATGAAGATCCTTCCCTCACACACGGCCGTGCTCAGCTGGGAGCAGTCATGTGGAACATGTCATCGTGTTTGCAGGAACCAGTAAACAATATTCCAGTCATACCAGTGTGCCTGTGAAGATGCTGCTTTGCTGTGAGAATGAACCGGACACTACGACCCTGGATAAGATCGTCCTTGTTTGCTGTGCATTTGCAAATGTATGCTAAATCGTTGTTGCCAAGATGAGCACTCAAGCTAACATGAGTTGATGAAAACGGAGGTAAGAAGTCCAGACTACTGTCCCACCTAGCCATTCAGCTCAGATTGGTCCAGTCCAGATATGCCGCCTAGTTTCTCCAAATAAGTCTTCTTTGTGCTAGACATTAAATTATTTCTGTACGGCTTTTTCCTTTGTTCCTTTTCCCTCCATGTTAAAACTCCCGTCAGCCTCGTTTTACAGTCAAATCTGTACAAACATCATGGCGGCGCGACTCCTTTCGCTCAAATTGTCACGTGACTCCTCAGGCCTATACATAATGTTTTGCAGTTTGATGTAGCCACTTTTATGCTGTTTCTGTTTCATTAAACAGATTTTAATCTACATGTTGCTTATTATCCTTTACTTTGGCAACCTGCACACTAAAAATTCCTGAGTCAAACTGCTGGGTTAAAACGGGACCAACTAATTTCTGGGTTATCTCAACCCAGACATTTAGTTTGTTGGGTTGTTGACCCAACTTCTGGGTAAAAATAAATAAACAAATAAATAATACATTTTATTTAAAAAGTGCCTTTCAAAATACCCAAGGACACTGTACAAGGGAACAATTTGAAAATCACCAAGAACACACACTCTAAAAACAGTTATGATAAACAAAACCAAGCAGAGGACAACACTCCAACATATGATATTCAACCTGAAAGTTGGGTAAAAAAAAATAATAATTCTGGGTCAAAGTCACCCAGAAATTAGTTGGTCCCTTTTAGCCCAGCAGTGGGTCAAAAATAACCCATAATGAGTTATTTTTTTGACCCAGGAGTTTTTAGTGTGTAATTAGGAGTCTTATAAATCATTACTCTCCACACACATTCTCATTACTGCTCTTCTGTTTTCAAACCCGTTATTTATTGTGGGGATTAGCAGTAAAACTACAGAGTCAGGAGAAGGGTTTTTTTCAAATTCACATGCGTACAACTGCATTTTATGGTTGTGTGAAGCTCAGAAGCTGCCAGAGGACAGTCATGTCAAACTCTCCAATGAGACCACAGCAAAGAAAAATGACCCCCATCAAAACTGAAAATGTTAAAAGAGGACAAAAGTCTGTCAAGCTGATCAAATTTTGAATATAAAAAGTTATGATTATGGCACAGCGTGACTTCTAATGGTTATTTCATTGCATGTTTGGATGAAAACATGAAAACTACTTGCTTGGTTTGATAGTTGAATGCCCAACAATGGATTTTTCCTTTTTATTTATTTATTTAGTTAGTTAGTTAGTTAGTTTCCCTGCAAAAACTTAAATTTTAGCAAGTTTATTTCTCAAATTTCTAGTCAAAATACCTCATCACACTCAAAATATGAGAAAATTACTTAAAGTTATACCGTGTAACTTTTGGCCACTATGGGCACTAAACCTGTAACTTCCCACAGGCGCCACAACTGTCTCACAATTAAACAGTCTCAGTCTGTGTTTTGGAAAAGTGTTGCAGACCACTTTGAAAAGCTGATTTTTAAGTCATCAAGCCACTAATCAAAGCGCTCCAGATTACATGATCCAATGAGAGACGGCCCGCTCCTGAGAAGTTACAATGCCTGGTTTTTGAGAATGGCCGCCCCTCGGAGCAACGACATACGTCAAGTGCTCTATATTGACTGCAGAAATCAGCTATAGTTACTTATATTAATAATAATTTTAGAATATAATGTATCATAATATTTGGCTAACATTGGCTTCAAAAGTTACACTGTACCACTTTAAAAAGAAACATGTCAGTGAGTTATAAGATCTTGTTTTCACACAATGCATCTTATTTATGTGCAGCATTTTGGTCAACTTTGTTGTTTTTAAAGTGCTCTACAAATAAAGTTGGATTGGATTGGAGTTGGATTAATTTCAAGAAATCTAGCAAGAAAATTTGGCTTATGCCATCGGCAGAATTTTTTGTTTACTACAAGGAAGAAAAAATCTTGGCTACTCTAAAAATAAGTTAAATTTTTTTTTTTTTTTTTTTGCTTGTAATAAGCAAAATAGAATCTGCCAATGGCATAAACATAATTTTCTTTATAAGATTTCTTGAAATAAGATGCATCGTGTTAAAACAAGATCTTATATCTCACTGAAATGTTTCTCTTTAAGTAATTTTGTCTTATTTTGAGTGCGATGAAATATTTTGACTAGAAATTAGAAAAATATACTTGGTAAGATTTGAATTTTTGTAGTTAGTTAGTTCTAGTTAGTTTTTACTTATTGCCATTTTGCTTGTTGTCCTCATTAATTTATAATGTCTTTTATTTCATTATAAAGCTGAGAATACCACACTTCCATTTAGTTCACTTTAGATTAAAATAACCTGAATCAGCAAACAAATAGTACAAGAAGTAAATGAAGTATGAAGTATTTCCACCTCTAGCTGAGGGGGACATTGGACAGCTGTCAGACAACCCCAGAGGAGGTCAACGGTCAATCAGGCCCTCTAATTGGACACTTATGGGCGTTTGCATTTCCCTCACATGAACTGAAGCAGCATTAACATTGACACCAGCTCACACAGTTCATCAGCACCGTGGCAGCTACATGACAAAGCCGGCAGACTCAGACAGAGACATGACTGCTGCTTGACACCACACACTCGCTGATTAACAAACAGGAGAAAAGATATTCCTGAATTCAGCTCAATCCGCCTCTCTTCCGTAAAACGATGGAGCCCGTCAGGCCGTGAGTCTACACCGGCAGCTGCCACCCTCCTAACAGCACCTCCAGGCGCAGGTCAAGGTGGAAGAAACAAACATCGGCTTTGTTAATGGACTTCAGGCCAGAGAGAAAGAGGTGCTGCCTCTGGAAAGGAATTCTGGAGGGAACGAGACAAAAGATGAGGAGGAGACGAAGACGGGAGGCTGCCGTTTGAGGGGGTTAATGAAAGGAGGGAGGAGGAGGAGGAGGAGGAGGAGGAGGAGGAGGTTGGACTGTATGGAGTGAAATGGACATCCTAACAAGACCGGGTGGTTTTTTTCTGTGACAGTGAAGAAAAGGGGAAATAAGTTGTGGAACTGTGGGAGGATTTACTTCAGTGCTCTGTTAAAATCATTTCTGTTCCTGCCTTCTTTTCCTTATTAATGTAAAAATGCAAAAAAGAAAAGAGAAAATGAAAAGGTTAGACATGTATGAAAGCAAGAGGAGCTCATTTACACAGATTCTTTGTTACTAAAAGCTGACTCTGTTTCAAAGCTGTGGACACAGTTGAGTCTGTTTGTTGTCTTCATCTCCTGATTTGAGCTCCAAACTGAGGAAAAGCAAAAACAAACAAATAACAAACAGTCCTGGAGTGAGAATGTTTAAACAGTTTAATTACTGATCTTTATCTATGCGGACTGATGGAGACTCCGAGTCAGATCACCCGCATCAGCCGAAGGTTCAGAGTAATGACGGCAGTTCCTCAAAATGTACCCGAGGGAGGGAGACGAGCTAAATATGTTGCATAATCAAACACAGCAGGTGAATGTGTTTATAACAAACATATATGTGTTAAATTAGATGAATTATTTGCAGTGCAGACGTGTTTTAAACTGCTTGGTTTAAAAAAAAAGTTTTACAGAGATGCCAGTTTAACACAAAATTCTCAGTTCCTGCCAGTTTGTCTGAAATTTGTCATTAAATGTGTGTACTTATTCACAAAAACAGACAAAACAAATAAACATAAAACAAGTTAAACTCTTAAGTGTTTTCTAAATATGCTGTATAATAGATTTTGGGTATATTCTTGTAGCAATATATAAACACCTTTTAAAGTTTTCCCTAACAGCCCCAACAGCTAGCTTAACTTTGAGGTTAAAGAAAAGACACAGATGTGGGTTTGTGTGGATAGATTTGAGCGTGCCATGTTTGGAATTGCTTTGAGACAAGAATTAGTGAAACAGTTTTCAGCATCACTGAGATAAAAAATGTTTATTATAAAACTATTTCTTTGGTCAAAACTGTTCCGTACCGTACCGTACCGTCTTCTGCCGCTTGCCTGCAGATATCTCAAATTCAGTCACGATACGATTTAAATTTGATTTGATTTAGGATCCACTGATCAATATGAAACAATATGAAACAATATTACAAGTAATAAACAAGGTTGTTGTTTCTTAACATAACTGTAAGCTTTGCAAAACGATCTCCCTGTGTCACATCTGTCCACTGCACTTTTCAAAATAAAAGTGTTTGATGTTGATATCTGGTTGAAATCAGGTTTTTGGATCAATTTACAATCAATATCGATCTATTGATATAGACTGATGTATTGTTACACCCCTACCGCCCAGCCAGCACTTCCATATGGGGCCATATGGGTTAGATTTGGCTGCATATTCGGGACCGTAGTGGGTTTGTCCACGGTTTCCATGGTGACCCCACTTGTGTTTTCCCATGTGGGTTTCCACATATGGGGTGAATGTAATTTAAACTATGATATCTGCAAATTTGCCCAGTTCAAGCCCATGCTTATAGACGATATGGGAAAACACAGGTGGGGTCACCATGGAAACCGTGGACAAACCCACTTGGGTCCTTCATATGCAGCCAAAATGTAACCCATATGGGCCCCACGTGGAAATGCTGGCTGGTCGGCCACCTGCGGAGGAAACTCATTTTGGCCGCTTGTACCTGCGACCTCGATCTTTCTGTCACGACCCACAGCTGGTGACCATAGGTGAGGGTAGCAACGTAGATCTACTGGTAAATAGAGAGCTTCTTCTTCTGGCTCAGCTCCTTCTTCACCACGACAGACCGATGCAGAGTCTTCATCACTGCAGATGCCTGTCGATGTGCCTGTCAATCTCCCGCTCCATTTTTGACTCACTCATGAGCAACACCCTGAGATACTTGAAGTTGTCCACCTGGGGCAGGACCTCACCAATCAAAATCAATGAAAATAAAAATGTCTATGCTTGAATGTCTTCTATGAAACAGTAATAAACACGACACGTGCATTTGTACTTTTATTGCTGCTTTCAGACTTGCATTGTAGAATATTTATGGTAAAGTCCATCCACTCTGGGAGTTGTCATCTCAAACATGTTGCTTCTTTGCGGAGTGATTGAGTCACGTGTTACCTTGCAATTCCCACATGATTCCTGGATCTTCGGATCTACACACAAAACTACTACAAAACTTCCTGGGTCAAACTGCTGAGTTAAAAAGGAACCAACTAATGTCTGGGTTATTTCAACCCAGACTTTTGGCTTGTTGGGTTGTTGACCCAACTTCTGGGTTATAATAACCAACATTGTAGTCAAGAAAACCCAACTTCTGGGTAAAATATTCAACCTGAAAGTTGGGTCAAAAAAATTACCCAATTTTCTGGGTTAAAGTAACTCAGAAATTGTTAGTCCTTTTAACCCAGCAGTGGGTCAAAACTAACCCATTATGGCTTATTTCTGACCCAGGAGTGTTTAATGTGTAATAACATACAGTGCGTGTTGTAAATGGATGTGCGTTGAAGGTCGTCGTGAAGACGGGCAACAGCGAGCATGGACCTGGTGTAAAGCTGGGGTCAAAATGCATTCCCTAGCCCCCTACCCTAACCCTAACCATTACAGTTGATTGCCTAAACCTAACCCTAACCATTACAGTTGATTGCCTAGACCTAACCCTAACCAAAACCTAACTGCAACCTAAACCCTGAGACCAAATCTTGACGCTCAAAAAGGGGATTTTCTTCGGCTTTTCTGGTAAGGACTGACCAAAATGTCCTCACTTTGTTGGTTAAACACACAAAACGGTACAAGTACACACAAACACACACTCAAATTTAACTAATTTTATTTATTTACTTATCCCCCATTTTATACATATTTTAAACACTTACTGTCGTGATTGTTTTGACATATTTGGGACTGGGAACTTTTGTCTTTTTAGATGTTTTTACTAATTACCAGCTTTACTAATGTACTTGTATTTATGTATTTATCACTTATTTTAACCATTATGCTTCAGCTGCCACTTCTAATCCCCCCAACACATCAGACCTACCCCCTTTTTTTCTGTTTTTCACACAGTCCAGTACATAGTCTGGGTTTTAAGTTTCCCTTTTAAAGTGTCCGTTACTTTCGATCTTTTTCATTCTAACTTAATTTACTCCCCTCTCTCCTTCCTCTGTCCGTCCCATCCCCCTGGCTGGGAGTCAAACTCTGGTCCTCTGCATTTAAGACATCCATCCTCCCACTACCCTTTCACTCCCTTCACACTCAAACATAGAGGTACAAGACAGGAACATTTCTGTACCTGTAGCTACATTTTTTACAAATGTTCTCTCAAAAGTACAATACTGTTCTTTATGAGGCAAGAAGTGTACCGATGTACTATGAAAAAGGGTCCAAAGTAATATAAAGTACAAATTTGTACCATTCCAACCCTAAGGGTACCTGCAGTATTAAAAAATGTGTGTAGCTTGTACAATAACTATAAATAGCAGTACCTTCTAAACAGTAGTATCATTATAGTTATTATATTATGATTTTTATAATAATCATAGCAATGATTATATGTATAATTATATGTTTGGCCTAATATTTATATAATAATTATTCATTTATTATTAGCATCTTTGATTGTTGTCATAATCTCTATTTTATTGACTTTTATTCATCATTTTTAATTGGTTTAATTGTACTTTATTAACTCATACAGCTTGATAAGGTCCAAAAATGGACCATAAAGGTACAGAAATGTCTTTCAGAAAGAAACCCCCCCAGCAACAAGCTTTGGACCCTTTTAAGTACAAATTGGTACCTCTATTTTTGAGTGTGTTACAGCACAGCAGGCCTGCGCACCACAAATTTAACATAAACTCTTACCCCAACCCTTACCAAAACCTAATGTAACCTAAACTTTAAAGCCAAATCTTGACCCTCAAAAAGGGGTACACACAGTACACACAGACACACACAAACACACACATTTACCAAAAAAACTGAAGAAGGCCGAAACAGACAGAAGAAATGCAGAAACCTCACACACATTAAAACTGAAGCATGGCGCGGTGCAAAAACATCCAAGTTTAAACTTAATCCTCATTCTAATCCAGTTTTGCGTTCTTCTTCCTTCTTCGTCTCTGGAAGTGACGATGGCAGATTTAACTTGTGGAAGTGAGATGGTTCCTTTGTTTGCCTACTAATGTGACTGATGGACACATGTGTGTGTGTGTGTGTGTGTGTGTGTGTGTGTGTGTGTGTGTGTCCTGGTACATCTTGAAAAGTGCATAGAAAGCAGTTGGCAGCAGTTGGCTCGCCCATCTGTCAGAGGCAGAGCTGGGCCTCGTTTCTGCAGGATCAGACAGAGAATTATTAATCATGTATGAGGTCAGGGATTAAAAGTTAATAAGCTCCACAAGTATCAGAGGCAGTGCGGTTAAATGTTCATAAACTCGATAATTAGCAGTTTCCAGCTGTAATGCCCCAAATGATTGATCCCTTATTAATGCTGGATTAATTGGGTTTGATGCCTTTTATCCATGAAAAAGGTTTACCATCCTGTTCAGATGACATTAAGAGGTGGGAAAACATTTTTTTACAGCCAGCACACACTCACTGGCACACACCGATCATTGAGAGACAGAAGCATCAAATAATCTGCTGCTCTTCCTCCCGTATAAATGGGAAAGTATTATTTTTATGTGAGAAGATGTTTTACAGTCAATGATGGAATCATGAAAACAATCAAACTTAAATTATCTTCTGTTTTTTGGATAATTAATGTTTAACCTTTATTCATACTTAAAACTGTTCAGAATGTTAAATGAACGACACAGTAGTGTACAATTGTGTCACAGTGCCACCTGCTGGCAGTCTATAGTTACTACATGGGTCACTGATATGACCTGGGGATTTATTGACTATAACATCACATGTTCTTCATTTTTTTATTGACTAAGAAGCAGAAAACAGATGAAAATTTTCATTTTCCTGCTGCAAAATAACTGATGCACTATGTATGTTATTATCTGCTCAACAAGAACTGGAGAGAAATTCACTTAGATTTTGAAGGCATTTTAACTGGATTACACAGACTTGCATCTGTGTAGATATATGCAAACATGACATTTTATGTTTGCAGTTTGCTGACATTTTATGTCAGCAAACTGACATAAGATCACAGATAAAGGACTATAAATGATAAAAAATCAACATGCACATACAGATTGGTGAACACTTAGAGGGAGCAGCATAAAATTGAACTTAAACTTAGAAAATCTAGTCCTCCAGGACTACTTTCTGAGATCCCTGCTACAGATGATGCTCATCACGATTGTTAAATGTTTGCTCTGTGACCACGTGAGGTCAGTGTTAACTCCATAACAATTTCATCTTTCAGTTTTTTTTAATTTACAAGTAATTTGTGCATAAATAACCATAATAAAAAAAAAGTGTTAAAGCATTTTATTTGGTTTAAACATGTATCGATTAACCAGCCATCTGAAAACCACATTCTGAAGTGATGGAAACCTCTATCTTCCTTCATCTGGAAGCAAACAGTTTAACCCTGTTTTAATCTACTTAATATGGAACCATTTACGTTTCTGTCCTTCCACATGCCATAGTGTCCATCTGCAATTAAAGTGATCAGCTGGATGACACAACATGATCAAGATCTCATGATACTGTCACAGTTTTCTCACCATTAAACATAAATCAGTTTAGTTAAAGTCAGGTCTGTGCCGTATTTTTGGTATTTAACTGGACCCCTATTATTTATGGAATTATGTATTCCATAATCTACAAAAAGCTTTCACGCCTACTTGGGTGGTGATTGGATGGTAAAATAAAAGTTTCAGAATAATTCCAGCTCACTGTAAAGGTTTTGGGATTAGAATATGAATAATTTGTTTTTAACGACGCCAGCAGGCGAGGTACTGAAGGCGAGCTACGACACTAAAATGCTGCCTGGTAAGTTCCATTAGACCAGGGGGTGGGCAACCGGTCCTGGAGGGCCGGCATGCTGCAGGTATTAGGAGTTTCCCTGCTGCAACACACCTTGTGACTTCTGCAGTTTGATGTCAAGCTCTGCACAAGTCTGCTAATTACCCGTTAATTGGAGTCAGGTGCGTTGCAGCAGGGAAACTCCAGATACCTGCAGGATGTTGGCCTTCCAGGACCGGAGCTGTCCACCCCCGCAACAGACAAACCACAAAAGAGCAAAACTTCATTTGAAGTAATTATGAGTCATTTATATGAAGGTGAATACTCAGATGAATGCATACATTTTGCATACTCGTGAAAAGATGCTTCTTTTCACGAGTTATTCTGGTGAAGCTGATCATGATTGACTGTTCTGGCCATTTTATGTAGTTTTAATGCAATTCAGCATCAGCTTGGTTGAAGTAAGCATGTTGTGATTTTGAACTGTCAGCTGTTATTATTATTATAATCGCTAGACTATATATCTGTTTTGTTAAAAGAGAGAAGTCTTGTCAACTCTTCTCAGCCATTTCACTTCCCATCGTCCATCAACTGTCACTTTTCATGTGCATACATGTTACTACTGTGTCATTGTTGACGTCTCCGTCCTGTTGTCTGACCAACTAGTCGGAGAAGACAGGCGCCTATCCTGGTTCTGGATGGAGATTTATTCCTGTTAAAATGGAGTTTTTCCTTTCCGCTGTCACCCGCCACCCTGTTCATGCTCAGAATGGGGACTGAATGATCGTGAAGATTGTATGATGTTGTACAGTGGTGAAAAAAATTATTGAACATGTCAACACTTTTCTCAGAAAACATGTTTCTAGTAGAGCTATTGATATGAAATTTTTACCAGATGTCGACAACAACCCAAGTAATGCACATATACAAAGAAATCCTAACATTCATGTCCATAAATTATGTGTAATATAGTGAAATGGCACAAGGAATAAGTATTGAACACATTTACTGAAATGTATTTAGTGTAAAAACCTTTGTTGGTGATTTCAGCCTCCAGACGTCTCCTGTATGGACAAACCAGTGGAAAACGTTGCTCAGGTGTGATTTTGGTCCATTCTTCCACACAAACTGCCTTCAAATGTTCAAGGTTCCGGGTCTCTTCTGTCAACTCAGATCTTCAGTTCTTTTCAAAGATTTTCAATTGGATTCAATTAACTGGGCCGTTCTAGCAGCTTTGTCTTCTTCTTCTTAAAGCAGGTGAGTGTTTCTTGGCTGTGTGTTGGGACGGTCGTCTTGCTGAAAGATCCAGCCTCTTTTCATCTTCAGCAGCTGAGATGCAGCAGATTCTGGTCCAGAATGTCTCTCTACTTTCCTCCATTCATTCTTCCTTCAATGATATGAAGTCTGCCAGAACCACATGCTGAAAAACAGCCCCCAGCATGATGCTACCACCTCCAAACTTCACTGTTACTATGGTGTTTTTGGTGCCACTTGTCTTCCAAACATGTTGTGTCTTATGACATCTGGAGAGTTCAGTTCTGGTCTCATCTGACCAGACTATGTTTCCCAGAACGTCATGGGTTTGTCCAGATGTTGTGTTGCAAACTTCAAACCAGCATCAACCTGCTTCTTCTTCAGAAATGGAGTCTTGTATGAGGTGCGTGCATGAAGGCCATGGCGGTTGAGTGCATTACTTCTTGTTTTCTCTGAAACAACTGTAGCTGCTGGTTCCAGGTCTTTCTGAAGCTCTCCACGAGTGGTCCTGGGCTGCTGGAGAACCTTTCTGATGATTGTTCTGACTCCTCTGTCTGAAATCTTGTGAGGAGCATCTGGCCGTGGCCGCTTTATGACCATGAGGTGTTCTTTCCACTTCCGGATGATGGTCCCAGTGGTGCTCACTGGAACTTTCAGAAGTTTAGAAATGCACCTGGAACCAATGCCTTCAGTGTGTTTGCAATAATAAGGCTGCGTAGGTATTTAGACAGCTCTTTGCTTTTACCCATCATGCAATGCTTCTTGTCTGACACCTTGGTGATGAGAAACCTTTTTAAAGGCATCAATCAGGACTAAACCAGCTGATATTACTTTGCACTGATAGGGGACAGGATTCATTTCTAAATCCTGACAGAGGCCTTGTCCCAACACCCGCACTTCCAGCCTTGCGCTCCTAGAACGCGCGCCCCCATTGAGGGTTCAAGTGCATAGTGTGTCCCAATTCTCTAGGGCTGCTCCAGGGTGGGCGTCCACAACGCCCCTTTTGCGCCCTCAATCCACACTTCAGTGAAGTCCGCATCCATGCAGACTTTACCGAAGCATATTGCCCATAATTCATTGCTGCACGTGACGTTTTAAACCATAAAGGCAGAGCATGTTCATGTTTGGGGAATGAGCTCCTGCCTCTGGTGAAAAAAAGCCATTTCAGATGTAAATATTGAAATATTTCATCTTTTATGCTGTAGGTGAAATAATTACTGAAGTTTGCTCTGTTACTTTGAAAAATACTTTAAATATTAATATGGAAAGCATTTGAATAATCAAAGTTATCAGTTTACTGATAACTGAAGTTGCTAAATTTAATTTTTATTTAAACTTTAACTTTTAAACTTTAACTTTAATTTTTATTTATGTACATCCCATTGAGACGCAGCGTCTTTAACAAGGGAAACCCGTTTACCTGACATACAGATGCGGGCATGAAAAAGTTCCGCTTTTTTCTGCCAGAAGTGGTGCAGTAATAGTGCACTATTACTGCACTATCACTGACTGAACGATTTGTCCCGCGAATACGTCATCACGCACGGTGTCCAAACTTGGCGTGTGGAAACATCCCCAGTTCATTTATGCTCTGAAATCTTTCCCTGGGACACAGGTTCATTTATGCTCTGAAATCAGTGGCAGTCGCAGAGGCTTTTTCATGCCCGCATCTGTACATGTTTTTATGGACATGTGGACATTTATGGACTTTTATGCTAACAATAACAGTCACAGAGCAGACAATTTAATCATTATTATACTTTTTTTTTTTTTTAGAATGTAACAGTTATTTAACCCTGTACTGGTGAAATTATACAGCCACCTACATAAATTAGTTCAGTAATTCATTTATTTATTAATTAAACACATGTGGATTTCATAACATAGATTTTACAAGAATAGATGAAATGAACTTTATTCAGTTTAGGTCTGAAAATGACGTCAGGAACAGAGATGAAGCTGAGTTTGGAAGCAATGACATAAATGATGTTGTGGTGCAAGATAATGGAGGAACCATTACTGCCCCAGTTCTGCCTTTTTCTGCCCAGTTTTGCCAAACTACCTGCACACTCCAACCCTGAATGTGCACTTCTGCCAAGTGTGCACTTCATACAGGGGTTTAGGGTTTAGGGTGGGTATTGGGACAGAGCCCCAGACTCCAGCTGCTTTCTTGGCTTTCCAGATCTTTTTGACCTCCATTAATTCAATACTTATTCCCTGTGTCATTTATATTACACATAACTTCATTTACGGACATAAATGTTTTTTTTTCTTTTTCTTTTTTTTTTTTTTTTTTTTTTTTTTTTTTTTTTTTTTTCTTTTTTTTTTTTTTTATTTTTTTTCTTTTTTCCTTCCCTTTTTTTTTTTGTTTCCTGTCGTGTTTTTCTGTTCTGGCTGTGTCTTCCTTTTCCTTTTTTTTCTTTTTTTTCTTTTTTTTTTTTTTTTTTTCTTTTTCTTTCTTCTTTTTTTCCTTTTCCTTTCTTTCTCTTCTCTTTTTTTTTTCTTTCTTTTTTTTTTTTTTTTTTCTTTCTCTTTTTTATTTTTTATTTTTTTTTTTTTTTTTTCTTCTTTTTTTTTTTCCTTTCTCCTTTTCCCTTTTTTTTTTTTTTTTTTTTATTTTATTAATTATATATTTTTTTTTTTTATTTTTTTTTTTTCTTTTTTTTTAGTTTTTACTTTTATTTTTTTTTTTTTTCTCTCTTTTTTTTTTTTTTTTTTTTGGTTTTTTTTTTATTTAAAGTTTTTTTTTGTAGGATTTCTTTGTATGTGTGCATTACTTGGATTGTTACCGACATCTGGTGGAATTTCATGTCAATAGCTCTACTAGAAATATATTTTCTGAGAAAAATGTTGAGGTGTTCATGAAATGAGAATGTAAGTTATGTAAATGGGAACAATGTGAAGTTTCAGCTGGATCACGATGAACTGACTTTAATTGATTACCTGTAAATTGTCTTTGTTGTGAATTGGTCATACACAAATGAAGCTAAACTGAACAGAGGTGCAAATTTGTTTATGAATATGAATATGCAGCTTTAAATGAGTTTTATTGCACACATTTGGGATTTTCATTCTTGTGCAACCACCAAATTGAACAGCTGTTGTAAATGCAGTTCACCACCAGATGTCACTGTCCCTCCTCACATTAACCCAGATGCTTTGAATCATGTTGGAACAAAGAGAAAAAAACCCTCAATGCTTTACTAACGGCTATACACAACTATGCTAAGCATCTCAGGGATGGCTCAAGCATTTAGCTATATTGTACATAAAAACAGCATCTGATTTAATCTAATTTCCCACTGGTGCTGTTGTATCAAGAGATCCTGCAACCTGATCTTCAGGATCATGTTTTCATGACATACTGGGGAACTTAGCTCTACATCATGTCTCATCAAATCCTGCTCCAAATGACTAAATTCAAAATGTATCAGCAAAGATTAGTGACAGATTAAAAACCTACAACCATGAATGAATGAAAAGAACACGCAGTCCAACGTTTTAGGTCTAATCATTTGTGTAGCTCTTTAACTGGGTCGGATCCTGGATGGGAGCAGATTTTGGTACGACAGCTTGTTGATTTAACAGATCTAACGTCCTTCTGCCCCCTCGCTCATCTCTGTTTCCTTCTTTCTATCAGATGTTAGAGAGCCAACATCATGCAAACAAAAGAACTACAGTGATGCTGCAGCAGACTGAGAACGTAGCAGGCAGAGATAACAGAAATATATTCCCATCTCAGCAACTTTCCCTTTATCATTTAAAATGCTGACTTCCTATTGGCTACATCAGTGTTTGGCTTTTGTAACCACACAACTTCTGTCACTCCTCAGTAGACTTGATTTAAATCTTCATATGGCACCACACCTAAAAGCAATTCTTGCTCCTTTGCCCAGTTACGTTTCCTGTCAGTCTGCACTATGGCCGTCCAAAAAAGGAAAAATAGAAAATAATCTGCCACATGAAAGTTTGTTAAAGTGAGAGTGATACCACTGACACCTTTCCACAGCAGGCGCTGCAACATGTCACCACAGGAGGACCAAATAACCTCATCCAAATACAGCAGTTTCAAGCTTTCAAGCTCAGTCTGTGACAGTTTTTACATCATGTCAGAGGTTAGATGTTGATATGGACCAGCTCAAGTACTGTCTAGCACAGTCTAATAATGAGATACCTCTGTGTTGGACGACAGCCGAACGGAAAGATTCTCATCGTGATGTGGTGGAACAGGAGGTTCTCATCACGGATGTGCAGCTGACAAATCTGCTGCAACTGTGTGATGTTATCATGTCAAAATGGAGCAAAGTCTGAGGAATGTTTCCGTTTCATTTCATTCCATTTATTTATTGAATAGAGAGAGTGCATGTTAATGAACCACTGCAGTGCAAATATGCCAGATTGTAGCACAGGTGCTAATGACCTCCACCAAGGAGGTAACGCTTTTGGTAGCGTTGGTTTGTCCATCCGTCTGTCAGCAACTTTACGGAAAAAGTTCTGGATGGATTGACCTGAAATCCTCAGCAGCCGTGTGTCTCAGCACAAGGACGAACCCACTGAATGTTGGTGGCGATCCGGATCACCTTCTGGATCCAGGAATTTTTGAAGGATTCTTTATCATTGTGAGATCGGCCATGGTGGAAAGGCTGTTGATGAGGTGTAAGTGCCCCCTTGTGGCCGAAGTGTGCAGCTGCGGGACTGAGCACATGATGTTGGGAAGCAGAAATTAAACTTGTGAGCAGCAGAGGGCTGCTTGGCGGAGGTCTGCGCTCTCTGAGTGCTTTTCTAGTTTATATCTGCAGTCCCTAGGCAGATGTTCCAATATTTAGCCCCATTGTCTGTCCAAACGCAGCGCGCCTGCATGGCACTCCACAGTCCCCCCCCCGAGCTGCAGCCCGAGTGCCCATTTTACTGACAGACCAAGATTTAATAAAGTCTGTCAGGGGAGGCGGGGCCAGTCCATGTAACACCTTATAAATAGGGGTGTAAGGATTCAGTTAAACAATGATTGGATTTATGTCACGATTCATGGTTTCTGATTTGATTTCAAGTCACTGAATTGAATCAGAAACAATAAATTGTGATATGAATCCAACCGTTGTTAACCGAATTGTTATACCCCTACTTATAAATCAGGCAACCATTCTTTAAGTTAACAAAGTTATTGAAATTAAGAAATGTATATTTATCTAAAACAATGCAGTGGTTGAAACTAAATGATTTTTTTTTATCAAGGATTTTTATGGCTTTTTAAAAATGGGATTCTATAGGTTTGAGTGTTGTAAGTGACCAAAAGATTACACAGTATTCAATGAGAGAAAAAAGTCTTTGAGTGTAACATCTTGGCAGCATGAAGGGACACAAAAGGTCTGATGTGTTTAAAATTATGTACACTTAAATTGACTGTTTTTTAGTCGTTTAACGTGGTCTTTAAAAGTCAAAGTTGTGTCCAACACCTTATTGAATCTATGAGACCAAGAATGAAGGCAGCTCTGAGGGCAAAAAAGGGTCTAACACAAGAAGGTGGACCTGATGAAGTGGCCAGGGAGTGTAAACTGTCCAGGATTTTACAACTTGAACTGCTTCTGCTGTGTTCATCCACCAGATGTCACCAGTTAAGCAGATCTGGCATCAGCCTGCCAGCCTGTGTGTGGTCTTGTTTGAAGTGTTCAATGAGCTCTTGTAAACACACTAAATTAGCTATTGTGTCCATCTCTCTTTGCATAGGTTAAAAGACAGGAAAGTGAGGTGTAATGTGCCTTTAGGTGGGCTGTCTGTGCTAATTATTGTGCCCAGTCCATCATGGCCCACAAAGTCAGCATTTCTGTCTTTGTTTGGCGTTTCTCCAGGGAGACGGCTGCTTTGATCTGCCGTTTGAGATTCTGATTGTCTTCTGCTCAGCTCAGAGGTACACGGACAGACACAATAGGCTACAAGCAAGTGGGACAACTGTAAATCTCTGAGATTAGAGCTCCAACACAGAGCAGTGGGGATGAAAACAGATGACATTGCATGCAAAGTCAGAAAAAGACTAAATAAAAGGAGGGATTTGAAATAATCTGTCGATGTCATGTACAAAGAAGAGAAATTTTAAACAATGAGAGCAGATGGCATCTTTAATACAAGATCCAACTACTTTTCTTTTTCCAGAGCATAGACGTCCAGCTGCATGTTCTAACATGAGTGACATTTAAAGCTGTTCCATGGTAAATCAGAGGTATATATGCATACTGGGATATAAATAACTGACCACTGCCTGCAGGTCCTCACATGCAATCCTATCACCTCAAAGAATCACATTACAATCTAAGCTAGTATCCTCTGAAAGAAGCTTATTACATTTATTTCCTCCAATTTCTTTCTTTTTTTTATTATGCTCCAAGATGGAGGGGATGTTTGCAGCTGCAGTGAGGGGGGCAGAAGTGCTGAGCAGTCATCCAACACCTGCAGCTGACGTCTCTGCAGGTGTCTGAGACATAAAATCCCAGCCTGAGCACACTATGCAAGATCACGCTGGCATTTAGTTATGAATGCATTGTTTCTTAAAGGGGAACTTTGGTTTTTTTTTTTAATCTGGACCAGTTTTCTAGCACGAAATATGTTCATTTTCTCACCCAAACAGTTTTGGTGCAAGTTGAATTCCTTTGGGAGATATTTAGATCCACTCCAGATCAGCGTATGCGCCATATAACGGCAGTGATGGGGCAACCTCGTGCAGCCTCTAAATAAGGCATTATCTGCCACAAACTCCTACATTTCACCAATGTTTTGTTACAAAACTTTAATCGGACCCCCCCCCCCCCCGCAAGATCGAAGCAGCTATTTTGTGGTGATTCATACTCATACGGCTTTGATGACGTCACTATTATGTGACACCACTGCCATAATATCAGACATACGCTGATCTGGAGTGGATCTAAATATCTCCAGAAGGAATTCAAGTTGCACCAAAACTGTCTGGGTGAGTAAATAAACATAGTTCATTCTAGAAAATGGGTCCAGATTTAAAAAAAACAAACTTCCCCTTTAAGTCTACAATTATCAGCAATGTTATATGTTGGATTTAATGTAATTTGTAATAATTTAAAAAAGAAAGATAGTTAATGAAATGTAGAAACTGAACTGATCTGGTGAATGAACAGATTTTTGGTGTACATTAGCTAAAGAAACTTTATTTTCAGTAGAATTTTTTGGACCTCTTACATCCATTCAGTTTCCATTTCCACCCAGACAAAAGCTGCCCAACTGCCCGGCTGAATTATGCAGGTTTATCATCATTTTCCTGTATAAAGCCTGAGGAGGTGAGCCCAGGGGGGGGGTCAAGGAAGTGTGGCAGTAATATAAGCAAACAGAGAATGCGAAGAGAGGAAATGGCCTGTCCCAATAATCACAGCCCAGGAGCAGCAGTGCATTCAGCTCGCAGCGCTGGGTGCTCAGCAGCTCCTTTCAATGCAGCAGAGCCCCGCAAGCGGCGCTTTATGGGCAAGCTCTGACACCCACAGGAAGTGTAAACAGAGGTCAAGTGTTAAAGTCCAACCCGCCAATTCTCACCTCCATTAAAGAGAGAGAAGGAGGGGGGTCTCCTCAGTCCTCAAAGCACCTGGGAAGGAGTCCCCTCCATTAAAAACATGGCAATGATGGCTTTCATAAAGAAGCTTTACAAATCAGTAAAGATGTGAAACGGCTGTGAAATTTTATACATTTCTCTGTTTGTTTATCATGCACGGACTGTAATTGTTTAAAAAAAGAGGGTAAAAGTTTCATCCATCACTTTCAGCTTCAGGTTACCACATTGTATGAGTCTTAAAAAGTGTTTGTGCAAAGGAAGAAGTAAAAACAAGAAAAACAGATGTGAAGTAAAGGTTCACACTTTAGAGTAATGAGGAATATTTTAATATTCTTCCATCTACTGGATGATGTAATCCCTCCTATGGAAGAGGATTAGGGCCACTGAAGAAAAAAAAATAAAATTCTGAGAAAAAAGTCAGAATTCTGACTTTTTGGGAAATTGAAAAAAAATCCTGAAATTTTTTTTTTAATTATTTGGATTTTTTTTCTTTCTTCAGTGGCCCTAATCCTCTTCCATACCCTCCTTTTGTGTTGCAGCTGTGAAATCTGTGCATGGTTGTACCCCACAGATCTCCTTTTGGGTCTTTATCTATCTCAGGATATCCACTACTGCTGAAAAGTTTGTAGAAAGCCTCACTTTTCAATTCTAATTTTCCTCTTATGCCATTTTTAAAATAAAAAGTAGTGTGTTTAAACAACACTGCAAAAAAAATCTGTATAATTTATGTGGCAGTGTGGTGGCCATTTTTTCACCGTAAAATTTACAGTGAGAATGTAGAGGATATTACGGTGTGCCATTTTGGTAACCGTAAATTTTGCACAACTTATTCATTTGTGGTATTTTCTTGCAATATTTTCAGTTAAAACAGTGTAAAATATATTGTCCCTCATTCATCAAATGATCATACGACGAAAATCTGTGCGCACGACCACCCAAGACTCGGCATTTATCAATTTTAACGTGATCGTAGGATACGATCAAATCTCACGACAGCTCTGAGTTCGTGTACGCAAGTTTGAGTCAGTGAGGGTTTGCAGCACAGCAGAACATGAAAATATTTATTAACCAAACTGCAAACTGTCATTTAAACATAAGTATTCATATCAGCACTAAGAATGAACCCATTTGCAAAGAAAAAGGAAAAGGAAAAAGAAAAAGGGAATGTAAATTACAAAAATAGCTGTGACTGAATTTAATTCCTCCATTTATCTCAACAAAGTGAAACACCTTTTGGTGGCGAGTTTCATATTGGACCACTTTTTCTTGACCCATTGGCTAAAGAATTGTGACATTGCTATCGGATGTGGGCTATTATTAAATTTCATAACTAATAAAACGAATAAACCATATCAGCCAGGCCTAGAATGAGACTTTTATTAATATCTCAGCCGGTCGTTCACACCGGTGAGGCTGACTGATCCTCTTCCGTGCAGCGTTTTGTGCACGTCTCTGACTGCGGTTTTTAAGCTGCCAAACACCTCTTTAATCTTTCCCACCTCACAAATGAGGAGTTCTGTCTTGATCCCCCCCAAAAGTTTTTCTTTTTTGGCAGAATCTCTCCTCTCCATGGTCCAACCTTGCTGGGCGAAGCCCTCATCATTATGCATGTTTAAGGGCGTAACCGTGGGCGTGACATTTAAATGACGATGGATTTCAGCTGTGGAATTTATCAAGACTCTTTTGTTCGTATGACAAGATAAGACCGATACGAACATTTTAATAAATCACACATGGGTCCAATCGTACGACCATTTTTACTCAGATATTCGATCATTTCTACGATCGTTTGATAAATGAGGGTCATTGTTTTTGCAAGTTTGTAAAATTTCCAGTGAAAAACTGATAGCTTTTCACCCTGTAAATGACTGGGAAGTTTTCTAAACATGGGTAAACAGGCTAAAAGAAGCGAATCATTTCATGTCTCATTGCCAGTAACTTAACCTCCATATTCTGAAGCTTCCGCTTACTGGTCCAGAATAGCATGACATCACCATTTAGTCATAGACCAGTTTCAGAGAAGCTTGGACTGGTTTTTAAACTGGACAGCTGATGTCTGAGGCTTTATCTGCATTATTTCACTGCAATCAGGTGTCTCAGCCTCTCTCCAGTGCAGACATGTGGTGACCTGTCCGCCGTGTCAGACGCTTTGAATACACTCGTGCTCTGTTAGGATGAGGCTGTCATGTCAGTAGGGATGTATATCGTTATGATTTTATCGATACCGATACCAATATCGATACTCCTTATCGATACCGGTATTTATCGATTCTCTTATTGATACTATAACATAATTTAGAGTAAATAATAAAGACATTACAAGATGTTACAAGATCCAGTGGTGGAGAATATTTGTTCAGATGATGTTGAAGAAGCCTGGACATAAAAGTAGGTGAAGGACAGCTGGGAGAATAAGGGAATTGTGTCTGTCTTATTCCATCACTGTGATTATTTGACTGCGTAATGATAACTCGATGGTTAGGTAGATGTTCAAAAAGTATCAATAAGAGTATCGTTTGTCCAGAATCTTAACGGTACCCTGGTATCGTTAAGCTTAGGAACCGGTACCAAACGATACCGGTACTCGGTATACATCCCTACATGTCAGTCATCAGATACTGTGCAGCGTTAAAGTTAATCCCTCATTAAGTTGGTAATGATATGGATGATTATCTGTGTGGATGGATGGAGGACATTGTGTGGTTAAGTGGGAACTTTCATCCCAGAGAGCAGCTTACACAGTAGCCTTTCACAGCCGTGGTGTCGATGCTAATGTGTTGGCAGTAGCTGCAGAGAGCAGAGGACCCCCCCCCCCCCCCCTTGCCACATGTGGAAGCTGAAACTGACTATTATGCTCCTTTTTTTTAAATGAAATACAATGTACTGCCGATGCTAAATAGACAAGACAAAGACTGAGACTGTCTGAAAACCCTCTATGCCATACATACTGTACCTTACTATCGCTAGCAGAGTATGCTCATATAACCCTATAGATATAGTAATGTTTAATAGCATGCTACAGCATTTTTAGCCAGTTTGTGGTTTAGAAAAGTGGAAGTAAACAACGAAATAGCTGTGTTTAGGTTTTCAGTGATTGTAGAGGAATGAAAATGTGCATCTTTGTGCTGCAACTATCATATTTACTTATCTGACAGAGAGGTGATGGATAGGTGAGGCATACACAATGTAGATGGACCATATGGGTAATTTTTCCAAATCAGTACTATGTTCATGCATACTAAAGATTTTGCAATAGTTAACATACTAGTACTAGAACAGTAAACAGTAAAATGGATTTCTCATTTCTTGATTATTTCACTAATTTTGTCTATGAAACACACAATGCGGCTTCAACATTCAGTGACCAAACAGAGTTAAATTGATTTGCAATCCGCTTTTAAACATTAGTGTTTTAACTTGGACTTGCCCCAACTTAAAGGAATAGTACACCCACAGAATGATGTGCCTTCATTTTCTCCTCACCCTCATGCTGAGCAAGACTCTGGAGCACTTTTTAATATCTCAAATGCAGCCGGAGATCCGGGGGGTTTTCGTTAACCACCAACTTTCATATAATGGAGTTCACTGGCGCTCGAAACAAAAAGGTCCATAAAAGTCCACAAAAACTTGTCAATATTCCTCCATACTGCTCGTCCAATGTAATCCAAGTGTCCTGAGTGAGTAGTGTCCAGAATTTACTCCAAACGACATCATTAATGTATTGCACTTTCTGTTTGCGCATTAGTGCTAGTTCATGACACTACGGAAGCCGCGGTGTTCAGCGCCTTCTCTGCCAAAAATACAAGCGTAGAAGAAGAAATTCGCAATTTACATTGTGCTAAGAGAGAGCGAGCGGCGGACAAACACAAGAGGGGTTGGCTATTGATTTTAAACAACGAAAGAAAGAAAAAGAGAACGCGTGATCTCGTCTGCCGCTGCTTCCATAGTGTCGTGAACTTGCAGGGGCGTGCTTCACTGCGGCTACATGTTCTGGTGTTTAGGCTCTAAAAATATACTAAATGATGTGTTTTCCGGTAAATTCTGGACGCTACCCACTCAGGACACTTGGATTACATTGGACGAGCAGTATGGAGGAATGTTGACAAGTTTTTGTGGACTGTTATGGTGATCTCTGGCTGCATTCGAGATATTAAAAAGTGCTCCAGAGTCTTGCTCAGCATGAGGGTGAGTAGAAAATGAACACACATCATTCTGTGGGTGTACTATCCCTTAAAGTAGTTTTCATTCTTCAGTTTAATGCGGCACCGGGATGTTTTAAACTGAGATTTTTCTACAGAGGCCAGAATCAGCCTGTTCGTGCAGACTAAGGAACAAATAAACCAACTTTGTAATAAGTTCATTTCTATGCATCAGTGTGGTTGTTTGGCTCAGCAGGTGTGGAGCAACAACATGCAGTCAGTAGAAGACGGTGTTTAAAGCTAGAAGTACATGATCAGGCATGTCTCACGTTGTTTCTCTGCCTGACATCACTAAATAATTCCCCCCGAAATAAAAAATGGAGCTTACTTTTAATCTTAATTATTCAGTAATGATTGTGTGAGTTTGTGTAAATGATTTAGCTCACCCAGCTGAACTATTCTGCACTTTTTAGCTAAACTACACATTAACCTGCAGATTTAATCAAATCAGAAATTTGCTTATAAAAGAAAATGTAACTAAGCCACTTTTCTATTATCTATTCAACTTTTATTTATATGGATTGAGACACACACAAAAAAATACAAAAGTATTGAGTATTTGTCTTATTTCTAAGAGAACTAGTAAGAAACACCATAAGATCAGAAATAAAATTAAATAAAATGTTTGTTTTTTTACATCAAATAAACAATATTACTGTAAATATTAATACAGTATGAAATTTGTTAACATTTTTTATTCCTAAAGATGGCTCATTAATAATAAAATGTACCTTTGAACAAAAATGTCACAGTCAGGCTTGAAAGACAACATTTTAACTTAGTACAAAGTTGATGAAAGTGCAGGTTTTTGATGTTAACTTCGTCCATGCTCTGTCCCCGACCCAACTCTTCTGAGGTGAAGATGTGTAACAAAAGCAAACTCATTAATACCGATATTTCTCTTTTAAAGCCAGAGGAACACACTCTCACCACAGTGTCAGTAGAAAACAGTAGTGGTACAACAAATACTCCAGATTTGTAGTAATACAACAACCTGAAAAATACATAAAACAGAACATTCAACATTAGTCAGATATTTCATATTTGCCAAAAGCAAAGCTCCAAAAATGTCCCATCCCAACATTTATCTTTTCTAACTGTTACATTTCATGCTGGACAAATACAACATCCTGATGGAGGTTTATGGGGAAGTAGGAGGGTTGGATGGATGATGGATTTACAGCTGAGTGTCATATAAGCAGGCTCACATCCATCTACCTCACCTTTTCAGTGTTGTTGTCAGCACTTTGGATATAATTATAAATTAAAATGATAACACACAGCTGCACTTAAAGGGATACCGTGCAACTTTTGGCCACTAGGGGCAGTAAGCCTGCAACTTCCCGCAAACAACACGACTGTCACCAATTAAAGTCGCTATCCGTGTTTTGGAACTATGTTTGAAGACCACTGATCAGCTGATTTGAAGTCATTAGGGGCATTCGCACTGTACCTTTTGAGGTTCCTAAAACCTTTTTAGGAACGCGGCCGTGTTTTTGTGCATTCGGACAGACGGGAACTCGGGACCACAGCCTTCAGTAGATATAAATGACTCATTCTAAGAAAATAAACATGTAGCAGTTATTCTAGTGCAGCGATTACACATCAATAGAAACACAATTTTGAATTATACATCACTTTTTTCTGCCATTGACCTTTGATTTTTTACATACTGTACCTTTAAACTTACCTTTATTCTTTATCTTCAGTGCTCTGCTCTGCTTTCTTCTTCCATGAAACCAAGTATCGCCTTCTGGTCGAGTCTTCTTCTCCTGCTCTGTACCTTCCAGCCTCGATGTGACCATCAGTGATTAATAATCCCGTCATGCAGACCATGAAAACCGTGTTGTCTTCTCTTCTTACTTTTTTACTTTTGTTTTATTTTGTTGGGGTGCAAAAGTAACACGTCACAGACGGTTGCGTCACATTGGTCCCCGACTCGTGTGCAAATCCAAAATGAAACCGTTTCCTTGGAGAGGGTCGTTCACAGAACCAAGTTTGAGGTCCAAAAGCAGCTATTGAGCCATAAAGCAAAGTGCTCCAGGTCTCTTAATCCAACAAGACCCGGATCCACTCCTGCAAAGTTACCATGTCTGGTTGTTGAGGAGGGAAGCCCCCTCAGAGCCCCCACATGTCTCAAGTTCTGTACTGACCCCAGATATCATCTATTATTACTGACATTAATAATATTCTAATATATTAAAAGGTTAATATATGGCTTATATTAGGGTCAAAAGTTACTCAGTATCCCTTTAAATGTTGTACTGTAAATAATACAAAGAAAGAGAAGGATTCTCTGATGGTTATTGTTGTTTTTATTTATATGACTTTCTTTCTTTTAAGTGTCTAAAACCTGACAATCTTGACAACTGTGAGCAGGTCTCATGTTTGCTGTGTTCAGGTTTTGTGCTTTCAGCTGAGCCTGGCTGTGTATTGGAGCCAGACGGAGCATACCTGCCCTTTCTACCGGACTCCCATTCATAGTCAAGGTGAGGGCCAAGGCCCAGCAGATACCTGTAATGAGCCCTGAGGGGGAGGGGGGGCTACGAGGCGGCAGAGGCAGGTCGTTGTGGATCGTTCAGCTAACGGCTTCATAAACTCATTAGTGATGGATGTGTGTGGACAGGAAAGGCTGAGTACAGTGGCTGTTAAATGTGTCGGGCAGGTGAGAAAAAGCTCCTCTTTCACCTCAGCAATCATAATGATGACAGTGTTTCTTCGTGCCTTTGTTTCATTCAATCATGTGTGAAGTGGGATTCCAGGTGGGACAGAGGAGGGTCACCTCCACCCTGTAGAGCCAGCTCTGACATGAAGGAACAGTCCACACGTCGATCTGCATCTCATACTGGAATCATTTGCAAAAATGAATGACTGAAGCTTTTTTCTGCTGCAGCATTTGTGCTTAAAAGGAAAATATTGCATTTTAGAAAATAAACACATGGATATAACTCTGATCAACGCTACTCAAAAAAGTATAAATGTGCCAAACTACTGCATGCAGATGGATGTAAAGCAATACAGATACATTATATTCTTAAAATACAGCAATTCTAGATGTGTTACGTTTTTCTTTAAATCTATAAATCTGTTTTACTGCTTTTATCATTTATTATTGCTGCTTTGCATTGATCGACAGACTGAAAGTTTAGTTTACTGAGAGATCTTATGGTTGCTGCTGAGAGAAAATCCGGACAGTGTGTGGGAAGTATACATGTGCCCAAAAATTTCAGGAAAGAAGCAGAAAATGTGAGATGGAATCATTTTGCTTTACTTCCATAATCAGTCTCTCCCAGGCTTAGTATGAACCTTTTCATGCCTGATGTGTCATATTATACTTCTGTGACCTCCTCACCACTTATCAAAACATTTCTTTAATTCCCTAAGAACAGTTTTAAAGAGCTTGTCTGTCCCCCAGTGACGCACTAAAAAACAGACTTTAGCCTGTTAAAATATACAGTCCCTCTAAGTGGGGGCCTTTGATTTCAGATGGGGCCAAAATGGGCATTTTGGAGACTTCCCTATAAAAGTTTGATCTGCTTCACTTTATCAGAGTTCCTCAGCAAAGTTAAAGTTGAGAGCTACAGCTACAACGTCCTACAGAAGTATTAATATTCATCCTTCATGTATTTGGGTTTTTGTGGGAAACGCTGAAACTTTTTCATTTGTGCTACATGTATGTGCCATCTTCATTTATTTTCACCACACATACAGTAAACTTATCTCTGTACACTGCAAAAACTCAAATCTTACCAAGTATATTTTTCTAATTTCTAGTCAAAATATCTCATCACACTCAAAATAAGATAAAAATTACCTAAAGAGAAACATTTCAGTGAGATATAGGAACTTCTTTTTAGACAAATGCATCTTAATTCAAGAAATCTTATCAAGGAAATTTTGCTTATTCTACTGGCAGAATCCTTTTTTTTTTTATTCCAAGCAAAAAAATAATAATAATAATAAAAATAATAATAATAATAATAAATCGTTTTTTTTTTTACTTATCTTAAGAGTGCATAGATTTTTTTTACTTATTATAAGCAATTATTTTGAGTGTGATGAGATATTTTGCCTGGAAATTAGAGGAATATACTTGGTATAAGTGCATGCGTGAATAAATCCAGAGTGCCTCAACTCATCCTTTTTCCTTTGAATGTTTTTCGGCCACGAGTTTGATGAGCACCTCCTGGCTTATTTTCCATTGAGCCATTGTTCCTTAAGACTTGATCCAGTGAGCACTTCACCTCCTCCCTTTCATTAAATACTTGGTATAATTTGAGTTTTTGCAGTGTACATTTAAACACAAGTCCTTCCTTAGTGATGACTTCTAGCATTCAAATAGACCATAAATACACACATTTCATCATCGTGGTAAAAAAAAAAAAAAAATACACTCACGTTTTAAACTGTCAAGGAGTAATTTTCAAATTAGTTGCCTCCAATAACTGTTAATTTTCATTTATTTTATCAGTCGGATGTTGTGTCAAAGTCCAATTAAAAGTTTAGATGGCTTTTTTTTTTTTTTTTTTTAGAAAATACATTTATTGTTAGATGTGATATTTGTTTCTTACCATATTGTAACTTAGGAATAGGCCTATTCATTAAAAAGCTAAAAGTTCATTGAGTTCAGTTGGCTGGATTAGACTCAAACTTTGTTCTTTCCTCTTCGTACCTCCTATATGGGCACATTTGAACATGCAATTATTGTGTAGTTTTGCATTTGTTTAATTTTCAGCTAATGCAAACTTTAATATGATCAAATTAGGGGAAACAATGGTTTGCTGCATCATTTTTGTGCATGTGCACTGCAGGGAATGAAGCTGTCTGTTGAAGATCTACTGTATGCATTACACATAAAACACATAAAACTTAAAACTAGAAAAAAAATACACCTAATTTTGCAAATGTTGACAAATCATTAAATCTTTTGGATTGGTGCACAGCATTCTCAAAGTTTTTTAAAACGATAAATCCCAAGAAGTGGCAGGAGTCATGAGCCACTGCTGCTGCATGTGAAGGCATTTTCAGATAATGAATAACTGATTACTACTGATGAGTTGGAAGCTTTTGGTAAGAGCCTCATTTAGAGGACAGCTCACTGAGCCATTAGAGAGCAGCCCTCTCCTCTATGACTATGAAAAGAAGGCATTCTGGGACAAAGGTCCACCTATTCCTTGTCTGGCTCCAATACACAAGAGGAAACACAGCAGCAACAACTGCAAGTTTCCTTCGTGGAAAGGTGGATTTAAGAGGAGCGTTACAGGAAAAATACATTCACTTCATAACCAGATTTAAGCTAAATGTTTTATTAAATTGTCAATATAGATCAGAAAAGGGCAAATTAGTTTCACTTGTTTTTGTTGCATTAAAAACCTCATCAAATAAATCATTCCCAGATGCTCCATCCAAGCTAAATCTGGTCCGTTTCAAGACTAAACGTGAATTAAAGGAGCTGCCAGGGGCAGAGAAACAGCCAACAGCCATGGGGTGGGTGGTCCCGTCGTACAGGCTTCAGAAGACGCGTCCTCATTGTTCGGGCCCCCGGTCTGAACGTCTGTGTTTGCCCTTTTCATTAGACATTCTAGTGTCATCTGAGGAGGATAAATAAAACGAGCAGAGGTCAAAGGGAAGGAGCGGTTGGCTCCGGTGTTTAAATGTGTTTTAACAGTTACTTAAAGCTCTGGAGAGCCTCTCTGCCACCTCCAAATGATGGAAATGAGCCTGGAGAGTTTGCAGAACTGGCAATAATCCAGGATGCAAGACAGAGAGAGTCTGCTGGTGTAAGAAATCACTTCCTTTAAAGAAACCGATCCTTAAAGGGATCAAAAACAAGAGCGCAAATTACGCTTTCTTCATTTAGGCAACTTTTTCATATTTATGTGCAATAAGTTGGCGCAAACTTTTTTCTCTGTGTAAGAAGTTCTAAGGATGGGGATGAATTAACCCGTGTTTCAATGATGGGTTTTCAGTTTTGATCACCAAAACACACCTGACTTGTTGAATTTGACGCTTCAATCGCGCAATGAAGTTGCCGCTAAATGGCACACTTTGGATATATCTTTGCTATATGGGAGGGGGAGTTTATAAACAGTTTTTTATATAAATATATCTGCTTTTAGTGTAACAAAAAGTGGGTAAATAGCGTAAAGAAAGTGTCTTAAATGGAACTAGACATAAACAATAAAATCACAAAGCAGATTCTCTATAAATTGTCATCTTAAAGTCAGTCTCCAGTTGTGAAGAGACTTGTTACGCTGCTTTAAGCATCAGTCGGCCAGCCAGGTTTCAAAAGGCTCCAAATAAGATGATTTAGTAACATCAAGGCTTTCCCAGCGGTAATGATTACATTTGGACTTAAGATCCATGCAAGAATTTGTTGCCCAGTAAATCTCTTGGGTTCCCTTCCCCCAGCCTCTTCAAAAGCCTTCCCATTCAAAGGGTTAGGATGTTTGACAATCCCAGCTTGTACAACTCCAGCAATTAATTGGATACGTTGTCGGGATGTTGGTCTCTCTCATCTGCTACTTGAAAAGACAAAGGAACGATGGGGGGGCTCTTCACACCTCCTCGTGCGGCTGGAGTATAAATGAGGCCTCTCTGCGCAGGAGCATCATTCATCCTTCTGCTGCAGCGCGAGGCAACGTCTGGTTCTCCACATAGATCTTCAGAATCCAAGTTTCAAACATGCAAGTACCGAGCAGAGCAGTGGGAGGTTATGGATACTCTGTGCGTAATTACGCACCGGCAGCGCTGTGCCCGCTGAACAACGGGGGACAGTGCACGCCAACGAAGCCACCCAGCGGGAAATCTTTCACCATCGAGGCTTTGCTCGCGAAACCAGAGGAGGCGACGAGCGGACCGGCGAGTCCGACTCCGTGTGGAGTGAAGTACCAATCAGCCGCGCGGGTTCTGCCTCTGCCGGTGGCACCAGCACCGTACCTCTACTCACCAAACATGCTGCACTCCACCATTCACGCGCAGCCTGGATATTCTGTTTACTGCTGCCCTCCTTTCACCTATCCGTCATCATGTCGTGGAGCATTTTATGCGCAAGGTAAATGTGGAATCAGGGCAGAATGACCCCGCTTTGGTTCAGATAAGACGCACTGATGTGGCAGTTGTGTTAAAAAGTTTCATCTTTTCCTTCCAGCTACAATGTCCAAAGTCAACGCAGGTCTGCACTCGTTTAAAACTAAAGGTGGGAAGTCCAAACGGATGCGCACGAGCTTCACCAGCGAACAGCTTTCCCGGCTGGAAAAGGAGTTTGCGCGGCAGCAGTACATGGTCGGATCAGAGAGGTTCCTCCTGGCCTCCGCCCTGCAGCTCACAGAAGCTCAGGTGGGAACTCACAGAAGAAACAAGCATCAACAGTCACGGTGCATCATAAACAGCATTTCTAACCCGCGTCTTGTTTTCCTTCCAGGTCAAAGTCTGGTTCCAAAACCGACGCATCAAGTGGCGCAAACAGAGTCTGGAACAGCAGCAGGCCAAACTGGCCAAACTGGGTTTGGCTGCTCCGCCGAAAAGCCCCGGATCTCAAGGCCACGGCGAGGAAGGCGATGAGGATGAAGAGTACGACTCAGACGTGGACATCAACGTGTCCGACGACTCCACGGACCACTGATCCAGAACCCAACCGGACTCTGAGAGAAAAAAAAGACTTTCCTGTACATACTGCACTGCAAAAACTCAAATCTTAGCACGTATATTTTTTAATTTCTAGTCAAAATATCTCATCACACTCAAAATAACACGAAATTACTGAAAGAGAAACATTTCAGTGAGATACAAGATTTTGTTTAGCAATGCATCTGTCAAGAAATCTTAAAAAAAAATTCACTTGTTCTATTGGCAGAATTTTTTGCTTAATTATAACAAACAAACAAACAAACAAACAAAAATAAACCAAAAAATGCCCTTTTTTAAACTTATTTTTAAAGTGGCCAAAATTCTTTTGCTTGTAATAAGTAATTTTGTCTTATTTTGAGTGTGATGAGATATTTTGACTAGAAATTAGAAAAACATACTTGCTAAGATTTGAGTTTTTGCAGTGTGCTGAGAAAGGAGGCTCATGTCTCCAACTATAAATATTTAATAGATTTATAGTTATATATTTAATTTTCTACACTTATTGCTTGTTGATGAGTTTACTTCATGTATTGTGACATATTCCTAAATATATTTTATGACACTATTGGCATTGTGGTCGTGATCTTTCATTTTAAACTCGGAAGCTGAAAGAAGATTGAAGTCAGAGGACAATTTGCCACCAACTAAAAACTAAAAACAAACTATAATGGGTTATTTTTGGAATTGATTGTAATTCCTGATTGGTGGTTAGAAGTACATGACGTCACGTGTTTCTGCTTCAGTCCTGCCCACTCTTACCATGTCCATGTGCACACTAAAAACTCCAGGGTCAAACTGCTGAGTCATAAAGGGACCAACTTATTTCTGGGTTACTTTGACCCAGAAAATTGGGTTATTTTTTTTACCCAACTTTTGGGTTGAATATTTGACCCAGAAGTTGGGTTTTGTTGACTACATTGTTGGGTTATTTTAACCCAGAGGTAGGGTCAACAACCCAAATTCTTGGTTGAAATAATCCAGGAATTAGTTGGTCCCTTTCAGACCCAGGAGTTTTTCGTCTGCACATGGACACATTACTGTCTGAAAGCTTCTGATTTGGGGTTTGCTGCTGCTGGTGGGGTAAAAGTGGGAAGGACTGAAGCAGAAAAGCGTGACGTCATGTACCACCAATCAGGAATCACAATCAATTCCATTCATAAGGCTGTAAAAGTCACATAAACACGGGGTTTCCCTTCTGTTTGACTTCAGTTGAGTCATTTTTGTTATTCTCTGATTTTGAACCGATTCATAGGCTTTTTAATAAAATTTAAGGTGCGAGCTTGAACGCTGAAGCCACAGATACTTGGCGTTTAAACATTTTATTCCTACACTGCATAAATACACAATTATCAGTTTATCTTAAAGAGAAAAAGACACAGTGGGATTCTGCAACCGTCAGTAACAGGACATTTTCCCTGATAAAAAACGTGCATATCAATCTTCTTCCACATATCACCTCTTCGCTGCCCTTCTGACCTCTCCTTATTGTCCCTCTCTGTCCACTCTGTGCACAGTGTGAAGATGATGGAGACATTTCCTCCCAGGTTTGATCTCACGTAAAGTCTGGGACTGACTTGGGTTCCCCTCTGATTTAAGCTGAGTAAATAAATAAGCAGCTCAGGGATTAGGTGGGATATCTGTAACCCGGGGTGGTAGGGGTCACTCTGTCTCAGAGCTACAGAGCCGAGTCTCACTCTTTTAATCTGTTTAAATGGTCTCTTCGCTTGTTCTCACTGCTTGTCGGTGGACGGGGCTCCCACATGCCCACCCACCGCCGGCAGGTGTCCCCTCGCTGCTCTATTGAAACTAGACGCGACTCCTTCCAGGCGGAAAAGGCCTCACGCTGGCGGCTGAAGCCTACCTGGCAGACATGAGGGATGAAGCTGGAGGGAGGACAGTGTGTGGATGTGAGAGCCCATCAGAGCAGCTAATTGGGGGGGTCAACCTGAAACGGGTGTCCTGCAGAGAACTCGGACATATTAAACAAAGAGGGCTGATGGGAACACGCTGCAGTGGACGCCATCTCTTTAATCCTAAAACCTTAAAGGTATGTGATCATGTTCTAATTCTGTTTTAACAAATGGACGTAATGTCCACAGAAGGATTTCTAACAGAAGTGATAACCAGAAGATCACCAAGTATGTTTTTCTGATTTTTCATCAAAATACAGTTGTGTGAAAAAGTTTTATGTTTCTCTTTTTGTCTAATTGTGAAGAGATTCTGTATCTCAAAAGAAACATTCCAGTGAGATAAAGGAACTTGTTTTAAAGGTGGAATAAAGAACATTTTTATTAAAAGCTATATTTAAAAGAAAGCAGTATAATCAAAGCGGTGTCCCCTGAGTTGGACAAATGGGGAGAAGCGTTTTCTAGCCGACCCAGTCACTCTCTGAATCTGGCAGCACTGACTTTAGCTTAGCTTAGCATAGTTGCTGCAATCTGGTGTTTCCAACTAGCACCACTTAGCGAAAGTGAACTTTAGCCCCGTTTCCATCAGAGGGTCTGGGTCGGGCCGGGCCGGATCAGTCTACGTTTTTTTTTCATCTCCACAGATAAAACCTGGGAGGGGTACCCTTATATCCGACCCGGCCTGCTTTTTTGGTATCCTTCAGTAGGGGCACTGATCTAACTGATCCGGACCAAAGAGGTGAAGCAATCTGTTGATTCGCTAAAAAAATCCATCGCTTCCTGCGTGACCCAGTGTGAAAAAAAAAGCAGGATGAGTCCTTTCTGTTTCTGTCTCTGTGGTGCTTTGGTTGAAGGGCGTTGCACTGCGATGATGTCACATGAGTACGTAGCAGCGCTATCGGGTTAATACTCCGCTTCCAGGGTAAGGGGGCAGTTTGCTGTGGGGACACAACACCAACGACATCATTCAAACCCACCCGACCCGGCCCTCCCTACCCCCCAACCCCCTTAAAAGGGTTAATTTACTCCATTTTTTTCCCAATTATGTTTCGTGACCTGCACATTCTGATCGAGTACAAACGAGAAGTCGATTTCACATCAAAGGACTGAAGGAGGCATTCATAGGAGAACTATATGCCGCAGAAGTACAGGTGAATCACCGCGGATAGTAGCCCTGTTTACAGAAGTTGGGGATGCTGCGTGCTGCCTTTGCTACTATCCGCTGTGTTTCTCCTGTACTTCTGCGGCATATAGTTCCTCTATGAATGCCGCCATCAGTCCTTTGATGTGAAATCAGCTTCTCGTTTGTACTCGATCAGAATGTGCAGGTCACAAAACGTACTTGGAAAAATTCTCGAGTTAATTAGTTCACTTTCACCAAGTGATGATATTTGAAACCATCAGATTACAGCAACTACGCTAAGCTAAGCTAAAGTCAGTGCTGCCAGATTCAGAGAATGACTGGGTCGGTTAGAAAACGCTTCTCCCCACTTGTTCAACTCAGGGGACTGCGGGAGAGGCTCAGTTTCACTCAGGGGGGGCATATGCCTGTAAGGCAATGCATGTTATTTCAAGAAATCTCATCAAGAAAATTTCACTTGTTCTTAAAATAAGTTTAATTTTTTTTTCTTGTAATAAGCAAAAAAATTTTGCCAATAGTACAAGTGAAATTTCCTTGATAGCATTTCTTGAAATAAGATGCTTTTGTCTTAAAAGACATTCCTATATCTCACTGAAATGTTTCTCTTTAGCTCATTTTGTCTTATTTTGAGTGTGATGGGATATTTTTACTAGAAATGAGAAAGATGTACTTGCTAAAATTTGAGTTTTTGCAGTGCGTCCTGATAAAGAATTTCGTAAAAGCTTCAGAAAGTCTGCAGAGGTATTGCTGAAGTCTTCATATTTCCTTGCTTGTAGCAGCTGAGGTGCTGCAGGGAGCAGCGGACAGTCGGTGAAGTTAATAAATAACATCAGAGTTGATCTCCTCCTCTGTCTCTGCTCCAGCACCCCCTGCTCAGCCTAATTATGGCTGAAGAGCAGCTGAAGGAGCAGAATTTGTGTAAAAACCCTGGAGAGATCTTTCTGATGTGATCAGCCTAGAATGGGACTTGGATCCCCCCCCCCCTCACATCCTCCTCCCCTCTTCCCTCTACAGCCCACGTAATCCCATTGAGGGACAGAAAGAAGCAGCAAGAGGCCTGGGAAAAGCATGAGCGTCCCGGGGAGGGGAGGTGGGGGTCACCGAGCTCATCGTCTCAATTAGCACAGGGCACCTTAGCGGCTGGAAACACGCCGGCGCTCTGCAGGGTCTGAAGGGAAGCTCCTTACAGAGGCAGCTCTTACGTCTCTGTTTGCTGTTCTCATCGCCTCTCAGAAGCCACTTCTGAACTTTGTTTAGATCCAAAGCAGCGCCGTTTTGTTTCTGTCTGCAAGAGCTGAAATGTTTTAATCAACAAACCAAAGAGTTCATGTCTGTCTCTAAACTGGAAGATTCTGTCATTTAATATAGATTTAAATTGGGATTAAAACTTCACAAACCATCAGGAAACATGAATGACTTCACTACAAAAACTAAAATCTTACCAAGTATATTTTTCTCATTTCTAGTCCAAATATTTAATCACTGTCGAAATAAGACCAAAATACCTGAAGAGAAACATTTCAGGGAGATAAAGGAACTTGTTTTTAGGTAATGCATCTTATTTCAAGAAATCTTATCAAGAAAATTTTGCTTGTTCTATTGGCAGAATAATTTTGCTTATTAGAAGAAAATTAGAAAAAAAATCTTGGGCACTCTTAAGTAAAAAAAATAAAAGAAGCCTTTTTTCCTTTTATTGCTTGTAATTAAAAAAAATGGGGAGGAATGGATTTCTGAGCATGAAAAAAATCCAATAGAATAAAAGGATTTAAACTGCTCGCAGGCTGCAGAGACAGGGACGGAAAACAAGTCAATACATCTTAATAAAAAGTAACCATATGCATACCTGAACACAATCCGCCAATCACACATCAAAAACTAGGAAAAGGAGCTGAAACCGTTAATATTTGCATCATAAATTGTCATAGATACAGATTTGATTTCAACCATCAAAGATGCCATCAAGGAAGCTTTCCACCACCTCTAAAACATCGACAGTTAAAGGTTTCGTCTCCCAGAAAGACCGAGAGAAACTCATCCATCCATCTCCAGTAAACTGGATCACCATAATGGTCTTTTAACTGGACTTTAACATCTGCAGCTCATCCAGATGCTGCTGCTGGATCCCACCAGTTTAACATCTTTACACAGATTAGCTTTTAAAACCTGACAGATCGTCTACAAATCCCAGAATGTGTGATATGTTCAGGAACAGAAACCCAGCAGGGCTCTTAGGTCCAGGGACCAGGTCTAGTCCAGACCAGAGTCCAGACTTAGGGTGCGTCCCAATACCCATTAGCCCTACTTTTTAGCCCTACCCCTAAGGTAGTGAGGAGGGACGTCAGATGCTGACTTGCTGAGGAAGGACCAGAGAAAAGGGTTAGAGAGCTGTACGTCATTACGAATCAAACAACAACAGCAACCTCCGGAGAGCGACAGGACTCGGAGAAGAAAACTCACAAATGTACCGTTAATAGAGGGAGGAACCTTCCGCTACGTCACCCGTTGGTTTCTGGGGAGCTAAAAGTGAAGCCAGGTGGGCGTGTCCCACCGCCGCCATCTTCCCGTGTCACCTGTGTCGTCACTCCCGGACGTACTCTCGGTTAAACGCTAACCGAGCTAACTCGAAACTAACAGCTAACAAAGATTAGCCCCCTAAGCGGCAGGGTAAAGGTCAGACATGCTTAGACTTGCTGTTATCTGACTAAAAACAGCCGTTGTGCTGCTCTGCTACAAACTGAGACCTTACTGAGAGCAAACAAGGAGCTAACTGTTAGCCACCAAGCAGCAGGCCGGGCTTCCAGTCTGCATGTCAATCAAAAGAACACACCTTTAATTATGTGTAATTTCTAGATTAAATAACTTCTTACCAGATGAGTTATATAACATGTTAATTCCTGCTGTAAACATGTTTATTTCTGCTGTAAACATGTTTATTCCTGCTGTAAACATGTTTATTTCTGCTGTAAACATGTTTATTCCTGCTGTAAACATGATTATTTCTGCTGTAAACATGTTTATTCTGCTGTAAACATGTTTATTCCTGCTGTAAACATGTGTATTTCTGCTGTAAACATGTTTTTTCTGCTGTAAACATGGTAATTTCTACTGTAAACATGTTTATTCCCGTTCTAAACATGTTTATTCCTGCTGTAAACATGATTATTTCTGCTGTAAACATGTTTATTCTGCTGTAAACATGTTTATTCCTGCTGTAAACATGTGTATTTCTGCTGTAAACATGTTTTTTCTGCTGTAAACATGGTAATTTCTACTGTAAACATGTTTATTCCCGCTCTAAACATGTTTATTCCTGCTGTAAACGTGTTTATTCTGCTGTAAACATGGTAATTTCTACTGTAAACATGTTTATTTCTGCTGTAAACATGTTTATTTGTGCTGTAAACATGGTAATTTCTACTGTAAACATGTTTATTCCCGCTCTACACATGTTTATTCCTGCTGTAAACATGTTTATTTCTGCTGTAAACATGTTTATTTCTACTGTAAACATGTTTATTCTGCTGTAAACATGGTAATTTCTACTGTAAACATGTTTATTCCTGCTGTAAACGTGTTTATTCTGCTGTAAACATGGTAATTTCTACTGTAAACATGTTTATTTCTGCTGTAAACATGTTTATTTGTGCTGTAAACATGGTAATTTCTACTGTAAACATGTTTATTCCCGCTCTACACATGTTTATTCCTGCTGTAAACATGTTTATTTCTGCTGTAAACATGTTTATTTCTACTGTAAACATGTTTATTCTGCTGTAAACATGGTAATTTCTACTGTAAACATGTTTATTCCTGCTGTAACCACGTTTATTCTGGGGCGGTGATTAGCTCAGTAGGTTGAGCAGCCACCCCATGAACAGAAGCTACAGTTCCTCAATGCAGTCAGCACCGGTTCAATTCCCGGTCCAGGTCCCTTTGCTGCATGTCACTCCCCACTCTCTCTGCCCCTTTCCTGTCACTTTACACTGCTGTATAAAGGCCACTAGTGCCCAAAAAAAACAAAAAAAAAAACATGTTTATTCTGCTGTAAACATGTTTATTTCTGCTGTAAACATGTTTTTTCTGCTGTAAACATGGTAATTTCTACTGTAAACATGTTTATTTCTGCTGTGAAGTCGGTCTTTTTAACATGGGAGTCTGTGGGGGTTTGCTCTGTTTTGCAGCTCCTAGCGGATGAAGGGAGAACTATAAATAATTACTTCTTCTGGGTAGACTCATCGTTGGCCACCGGAGTTTGCCGCTTGCATTTTACACAGTTGTTCATAACGCTAGCCAGAGTAGCCACGCTAGCTAGGCTAAACTACAGATGAAAAGTTTGCGAAGGCTTTTCGGCATATTACAAGAGACAACAGTCGTCATGGCGACTTCTTCTCTGTGTGGTTGTTTTGTTTATTAATCAACCGAAGCATGATGAATGATGGGAAAAAAGAAAAGCGACCGCAGCTGTTAACTGTGTGTTGTTGCTGGGTGTGTTGTTACGGTGAGACGTATGTGCAAACGTCACCACGCAGTCGCTTATGTGCCTGAACGTAAATGCAGCAAGTGGTGTCACAAAGGGAAGATTACAAAGCCCTACCCCCCCTGTGGCTTCAATTCGAGGGTGGTGGGTGAAGGCTAGTGGTTGAAAGGGGAACATTGGGATTGGGTCCAAATCTGGGAAAGCAGCATTTCGCTGTTCTGCTGCAACAAACTGGAAATTAAACTTTCACCAAATGTAGAAACACCAGATTTGCAGATTTATGAAATCTGCAGCGTATCGGCTGCTGCTGCTTTGAATAATGTTGATTTAATTTACTCTTAGTTATCTCTGCTTTCTTTCTTTTTCTTTCTATATCTTCTTTCCACCTTGTAAAGCACGTTGAGTTGCTTTTATGTGTGAAATGTGCTTTATAAATAAACTGACTGCAGCTGATGACGGGTATATTAAACCATGTCATTATTCCAGGAGGTAAAAAAGTGAAAAACTAAGAACATGATTTCATGAATAGCTTTGAAGTGCAGCAATAACTTCATCATTTCTGTGATGTCATCGGTCTCTCACAGGAACTTCAGGTAATTCTGCTTTGCAGCATTTTTTCATGTTCAGCGCAGCATTTCAGTCACGTTGAGATCTAAACCTTCACAAGGTCACAACATCGTGATTTTCTTTTTCTTCTGCTGTTCTGTTGTAGATTTGCAGTTTTAATCCTCGTCCTGCTGTGGAACTCAGAATCAGACGAACTGGCTGTCAGACGGCTTCACGTTCGACTCAGGAGGAGTTTCTGGTGGACTCAACGACTGCAGACGTCCAGGTCCTGCAAAGCAAATCATCAAACGTCTTCTTCTTTCTTTTGTTTATTTCAGAGATTAACCTTTTTCCTCCAACTCTTCCAGATGATCCATGTGTTCAGTGTTTTTCTGATCTGAAGGTGATAAACATTCACATTAGGCCTGTTTGTTTGTCGTTTCTGGAGACACATCACACTCTGGGTTGGTGGAAAACTTGCCGGGACATCCTCTCCTGAGACTGGCAGGTGTCTTGAATGTTTTCCATTCGTCGATTATCTGTCTCTCTGGAGAACGGAATAGTTTGAAAATAACTTTCCAGATGATCAACGTCAACAATTGCTTTTCTACGATGATTTCTGGTGTCTTTCCTCCTTGGCTTTGTGTTAATCTAATAACTACGATCGTTTATAGAAGCATTCACAGAGATAATGATGATGAATTATTCAGGTGGCCTGACTGCTGTTTGTCTTAATTCCTGTGAAATTACAGAGATTTTTCACGCACTGCTTCTACATTTTGCTTTAGTTTTGTTACTATGGAGCGATAATGTGAATTCTCTGAGGTTTAATTCACCTCATTTTAGCATCTGTTAAGGATTCGATGACTTTTTCATACAGTAAAGTTCTGATAATTTAAGAATTGAAAGAATGTTTGTTTTTTTTCACTTAAGAATATCAAATATCATTCTTTTGACCTGATACTTTCTCCCTTTAGTCCTCATATGTTAAACCTTCTTTTAAGATGCTGAATATTCACGTAGATGTGACTGTATCTGAGCTGTCAGGTTAATACAACCCCAAATAAGAGAATGCTGAATATGCAAAATACAAAATAGATAATAAAATTGGGGAGGAGGGGTGGGGTGTCAGATAGCATATATATCTAAGATTTTTTCTCACCTTTTAATGAATGTTGCATTTTGCAGATCAAACACAGAACCGAACAGCAGACTGTTGTCAGCAGCATCTGAGCTGCAGGCTCAGAGATGAGCTGCATCACAGCTCCGCTAAGCTCCGTTACATTAATGCCGGAATTAATCCAGGAGAAGTTAATATAGATTTTATAACATGATGTGCTGCCTGCTCCCGGGAAATGACAACATAATTTCCAGAAATGTTCATAAACTTTTAAGTGATGATACAAAAGCATATTCTGCACCAGACGGTCCTGCAGTCCCGACCTGCACACACACAGGAAAATACACCATGCTGCACATATTAAGACATGTTAAGACATGTTTTCTCTCTCTTCAGTCTGCACAATGATGATAATCAGAGCTCTAAACTAGAAGGATTAACTTCTAATCCCAAGTCTTCCCAGTGTTGAGACTTAAAGGCAACATTACTACAGGAGGCCTTCTGGTTCTTCTTGCAGATCCTCTCCAGTTCTGTCAGGTTGGATGGTGAACGGTGGTGTTCAGCCATTTTCAGGTCTCTCAGAGATGCTCAGTTGGGTTTAAGTCAGGGTTCTGGCTGGGCCGGTCCAGAATGGTCCAGAGTTGTTCTGATCCACTCCTTTGTTATTTCAGCTGTGTGCTGAGGGTCATTGTCTTGTTGGAAGGTGAACCTTCGGTCCAGTCTGAGCTCCTGAACTCTGGAAGAGGTTTTCTTCCAGGATCTCTGTACTTGGCGGCATTCATCTTTCCTTCAACTGCAGCCAGTCGTCCTGAAAAACACCCCCATAGCATGATGCTACCACCACCATGTTTCACTGTTGGGATGGTATTGGGCAGGTGATGAGCAGTGCCTGGTTTTCTACACACATACCGCTTAGAATTCACTCCAAAAAGTTCAATCTTGGTCTCATCAGACCAGAGAATCTTATTTCTCACAGTCTGGGAGTTCTTCATGTGTTTTTTGGCAAACTCTATGCGGCTTTCATACGTCTGCACTGAGGAGAGGCTTCCGTCGGGCCAGTCTGCAATGGCTGCAATGAAACAAAGAGTAAAAAGTTTCAAGGGGTCTGAGTACTTTCCGAACCTATTGTATAGGCCTAGTTCATACTGCGTGCAATGAAATAAAATCTAATTAAATGTGAGAATTGGTGCGTTTTTGTGTCAGTAGTTTTTATATTTACTTTTTGTTGTTTGTTTTTATCTGGATAATTTGGAGGAGGTTTTGTTTGCCATTACATTTGAGGCCATGTTAATTACCATTCTGATTAATCAACTTTATTCTTCTTTTTACCAGCTCTCTTGTCATATTGCGATTTATTCCGTCTGAGATGAGTTATTACGGACAATAATCCGTTTTTGTTTTCTGTTTTCTTTACTATGTTTAAATATTCTCACCAACAAACTCGCAAACCCATGAAAACACCTCTAAAACATGAAATAAACGCATGTTTACTGGTGGTGCTGTGACTCAGACCAGTTCTTTTTTAATGCAGCTCTGAGGTGTGAAAGTTCTCATGGAGAGCCAAAACCATTGCGCCTTTTAAAGGCAAGTGATTGTTTTAGAAAAGAAGAGAAAAAACCCACTTTGCATTTTATTTGCAGAGGTGAGGACCACTCTACTCCATCTAATAGTCATTAGCTTTCATTACAAGCGTTTGAAGTAGGATCCGCTCTTTGTCTGCGCGTGAAAGGACCCCGTTTGATACGCACAATGACTTCTGACAGGAGGAGCTCCCGAGGCAGTCAAGATGTTTGGAGAACATCTCTTTCGGCGAAACGCAACAGAAGCCAGCATTTCAATTATTTTTAGATTTTCTTTCTGTGAATTAGAGATGGAAAACTGTTGGACTCATCTCTCAAATTAATCTATTCTATCTGAAAGTGTTAAAATGTTCATGCCAGACATTTTTAACAGCTGTTTGGGAAAAGAAGCGGAACATTTAGACATTTTCAGATTATTTTAACACATGCATTTCTTCTCCGAGTTGCGCTAAAAGTGGGATGTTTGTTTATTAGGAGGACGGCGGCCGGTGGGGGCGCAGGTGGCTAAACGACCCCACTTCTCATGCAGGTGGCACAAACACAGCGACGTGCTACTTTTCCCATCTCGTTATAATGGGGTGAAATTTTCCAAGTATTTAAGTGAGATAGATTAGCTGAACACACAACGCTAATGCGAAACAAAATGGCCAATTAGTTTATTAATGCACGCGGGAGGCGACAGAGACGCGGACTGAGCTCGAGGTCCGACTTCATCTGTCCGGATATGACAGCACGAAGGGCAGAAAGACAATAACTTTGTGTGTTTACACAACTTTATGGTAAAACGTTGTTTTAAGTTGGGAAAAGACAGGCAAACGCTTATACAAGTAGAAGGTAAGGGTGCCAAGATTTGATATAAAAGGAGTATCCACCAAAAAATTAAGGCAGGTAATGGCTGCACCTCCACAAACAGTGAGTTTCCTTTTTCAAAAACTCTTAGAGTAAAAAATACAACTTCATATGCAGTTTCATCAAAGTATTATCATCAAATTAAATAAAAAATGGTGCAAAGAACTTTGTTTATATTCACAATTTAAGCATGCCTCTAATTTTCTCTTTTGTGTGTGTTGCAGCATCAAATTAAATCCTTGTTTGTCATTTCTAAATAAAATTGGGTTAGTTAATAAAGGGACTGAAAACACTGATTTGGATTTGTGTTACTGAGTACATTTTCTAATCAACTAACAATTACAGATATAAGTTTCTGTTGCTTAAAAAAAAGGAGAAAAACGATCAACTTTTCTGGAACAGGATGTTTGTAGTTTGTTTGTGGAAATTTAGTCATTGGACCATATATTAGACATAAGGTAAATTGTAGATTTCTATATCATTAAAATTTCCATTAGTCATTCCCTGTCTCTATCGTACACCTGAAGTCTGAAAACAGGAGGTCGTGATTTCCATTCATCACCCTGAAGATGCTGGCTTACATTTCCACTGGATGGCAGCATCTGCACAGAGGACAAAAATCTCTGCTGAAGCGTGAATTTAGTTGTTGAAAGAGAAAAGAAAAGACACTTTCTTTTTACAATTAAATTAAACTATGTATCCGGAGCTATGCGTTACTTAAAAAATCTTTGAGATAGTAAACCTTCTCAGCACCATCAGGAACTTTTGTCTACTTAAAACTTATGTTTTAAAAATCTTTCATGTCTATAAATATTTTGTGATGTCACTGATTATCATAGAAACTTAAAATGTAGAAAATTGCTCATAAGTTGAATACTTAGGGCAAATAATTGACTATGAGACCCCATACACAAAGAAAATTAGCCTACTTCTACCCAACCTTTTATTTATATTCATATTTTTTATATTTATCGTGTTCAGTAGCAGATGTTTAGGCTGCAGTCATTTTTGTCTGCAATCATTTTAATAATAAAGTAAAATTATACCAAACTGATTTGACAACTAACTTTAATTTATATCAAATATAAAACCATTTAAACTTAAAACATTTATTTTAACTGTAGTTTAGGACACAGATGTATCGTGCACTACTCTTCGGTTTTTAAAAACTGGATGATTTCTTCTAGTGTGCATTTGGGATTCTGCTGAAAGTCAACTTTTTCCTCTCCAGGAAAGTAAAGATTTCTCCTCTCACATCCTTCATTTGGTTGGTTTGAGTTCTGGGGCACAGACGTTGTTTTTATTTCTGCATCAAGCAGCAGAGGATATGAAGCCACGTGGAAATGCAAGTTGCTTATTTTTGGGTCGATTAAACATGACAGAATGCTCTCACATATCAGGGTTTATAAAAGAAGGTGAATAATTAATAAAGAACTGGCACCATAAAAGAAGTATTTAACCTTTAGCACAACAACCTAAATCAGAATCACGGTAATTTCATCCAGCAGAACTAGTTTAGTCAATAACTGTAAATGTGCAGGAAGATGCAACCATCAGCTCCCAGTGGAGGGCAGCATTTACACCTTGTCTTTTGTCCTCGGTGGTCTCCATTTTGGATCAGTTTCCAGAGACCCCAAACAAACCCTGCGGGTCTGTTTGGGCAACAGATCATTTAGAACGGCTGCTTTTATATGTAATTATATAATTAATACCAATTAAGCTCTAATTTGAGATAACGGTGTTGACTAGACTTAAAACATGTTCATCATAAAATGTAATAATGTATATTGAGGGACAAAGCCGATTCACGTAAATTAACGCTTTGGCCTGTTTGTGTTTTTGAATAAAAAAAATACAAAGTCAAATAGGAAACTATTTAATTATATATATATATATATATATATATATATATATATATATATATATATATATATATATATATATATATATATATTTTTTTTTTTTTTTTTTTTTCAAAAAACCATGCGGATTTTTTCCAAATTAATTTCCAGTTTTGTTCTTTATACGGTATCATTTCAGCATTTTTTTTTTCCAGCAAAATGTTCGTGGCTACCCACGTGTCAGTGTTTGCAGTCTTGACGCCTATTTTGAAGTAAAAACCTTTAATGTTTATTTTCTACCTAAATATTTGTGTGAATCAGAATAGGCCCCAAAATTCACACATTTTATATTTAACTAGATATATTCAACCCTAAACTTTGCTAATTTTATATCAGAAAATATACAACAGCAACAGAAGCATAAAGACATGTCCACAGAGGACGCACAGCTCAGTCTCGAGTGGTCAGACTGCGTGTCCCTCCTCCGGAGCCTCAGGGGGGGGATCAACAGCAGCTTTGGAACAAAGGTAGACTGCTTTGCTCCGTTTTTGTTGAAGCGGGGCTCGCGGATCATCCATTAACCAGCGGCCATCAGGGTCAGCGCGTAAAGGCCCGCAGGGTTTCAACATTAAACCCGGAGCTCGGTCAAGCCACAAGTTCCTGCTGCTGCTGTGAGATGAAGCAAAAAGGGCGGTTAAAACCTGTCATTACAGGACTGTGTCAATGAGTCACGAGACCTCTCCCCCGCATGTGCATGCTTTAATAACTCCTGGCGTATTTGTGCTGATATTTCCCCCAAAACGTACTGCTTAAAGACCAATAACGCAACAGGATATGACTTCGCCCTATTTCAATCCTTACAATTAGCTAATTAAATGATTTACAAGTTAATCATCATTTCATATTAGTCATGCACACCAGAGAAATGTAGAACTTTATGTCGGAAATCTTTACCGCACCACAAAATCTTTCCCATAATAATTAAGGAGTTTTTTTCGGCACCCAGAACCCCCTGCTGTCTTTAGGAGCCTTTAGCTCTAAACACCCAATCAACAACTTGTTTTACCTTATAATATCCATCGGTAATGATTTTCTAATGCAGCCGCTGCGTAAACGGGCGCATTAACGGGAGAATTATTAACCTGGTTAGTGCCGTGGGAGCGGGGACAGACTGCAGGACTTTCCCTCATCAGGACAAACCTCAACGGTTTGATGGTTTTAATCCCTCAGGAAAATATGGAGACGCCTTCATGCCCAAAAAGGCCTATTTCAGTCAGTGTGGAGGCCAAGATGCCTTCTGGAAACAGCTCTCAGACGTCCTCATGCAAATGCAGTAATGTTTATTTTGGCCTAAAATATTTCTTTTCTCCGGTTCTTCGACACAATTTGGTTCGATGAAAATTTGGCGCAGTTAAGAGACTTCGGGGTGCAAACTGGCCGTCAATTTTTCACCATTAATAGATGCAATATCAAACTCGTCTCAATGTGTCAAAAGGTGGTAAACATTGGCAAGGAAAACCTAGAATTGTTACACTTTTTACTCATGCGTGGCCGCAAAATGTTGGTATTTGACACAACCTTTTGCGAAAATGCAACGTTTTGCGCTAAATCCAACACCACGCTGACCCATGATTAGGTCGCTTCAACTAAAAACTAAAGCTGGAAAACAAAATTTTCTCTTTTAACAAATATGTAACGCTACAAAAAAGAAACAAAGTGCACAAAAAAATCAGCTTGCCTTTTGGCGCAAAGCAATCTAAATAATTATTTTGGGGGAAAAGAACAGGTGGAAAATATTGACCTCTGAATAACCTCGTCTTGCCTTTATCTTCATTGTTCCATCGGATCTATTTCTAAGAGATGAAAATGAGCCACATTCTTTGTGAGATTGGATGAAAATGTCACTGCAAAGCTCCAGAAACTCAAACCCGCTGAGCCTTGACTGCAGTCCTGACCCCCCTGGAGAAGCCAGACTGTTTTCCTTCAGAAAAACCATTTATTCAATCTAAATGTGAAACACCTTGACTCATTAATGGTTCCTTTGGATTTTTTCCTTAATCGTGCCTGCTACGCGCTCTTATGTGATCTATGAAGCAGGTACTTGAGGAAACCAATTGGCAGCAGCTCTGGTCCAATCAGCTCTTCTCCTGCACAGCGTCTAACCTCTTGGAAGGTTTGCGGCGCGTCGCCTGGTGCGCACTTGTGCACAGAAACCCTCTGGGAGCGCACAGACTTTGAGAATCAGGGCAAAGTGCTGCATTGTTGAGTTTTGAAGAAGCAGCTTCATCGGTTAAGCTTGTGTAGGCAAATCCGCCCCCCCAACCCCCCCTGAGCGGCCACATCCAACCATCATTATGCAACTCTGAGCGGGGGTTACATTTTCCAGCAACAGGAAGGGAAGAGAGCGTCGCCTTTTCTGTTCTTTTTCTTTATTTCCACCCAGAGATGATGTTTTCGTCTTCAGGGAAGCGCTGCTTCACGATTGAGTCTCTGGTTGCCAAAGAGAGTCCCCTAACGGCCGAGGATCCCATCCGCCCGACGGCTTTGAGTTACTCCAACCCGACGACAGATGCCTTAATGAACTCTTACCAGGCTCCGCCGGCCAGGTCCCTCTACCAGAGCCCGGACCTGGTCTTCCCGGAGACGGTTAACCACCCTTCTCTCACCGTGGCTCCGCACCAGCTGGGAGGCTCCCACCTCCAACATCCGCACTTCTTCGGGACGCAACACCGAGACCCGCTGAACTTCTACCCGTGGGTCTTACGGAACAGGTTTTTTGGACACAGATTTCAAGGTAGGCGTAAAGAAGCGGACTGAAGTTGACGATTTCTGCTTTTAATAACTCTGGAGTCTCTTCTAAAAGAGACAGTTCACTCCTCTTTAGAAGGAGCTTCTATATCTGAGCTTAAAAATGCATTTTCATCAACACGGTTGTGGATTTGGGGAAAATTACGTTAAGAACAATTTATATAAATTAAAACTACGGATAACAGAACACTTGCAGGTTCCAGCAGCTGCTCTATTTCCACTTTCTTTCACCCTGAGGCCACTCTGAGAGGAAAAAAGCAGGAAAAGATAAGCAACGCTTTTCTTCCCTGTATAAAACTCACCCTACAGGAAACATCCATTTCATTTAATTAAAACAATAAACAGCAGGTAAAAATAGATCAAATCTACAACTCAGTGACAGGAATGCAAAAGAATCCAGTTCAGTGCAGATGTTCAAGCGTCTCCTGCAAAAATAAAATGCACTCTCTTTTGATTTTTACAGGATGCAACACAATTCCAGTTATTCCCAAATATTATTTCCTGAAATGCGAAATTCTGACAGAAAATACAATCTGATAAAAGAGAAAATTAAAAACCAATTGAAACCACTGATGCATCCTCATCAGGAAACAATTATTAAACGTAATTTTGTGTTGTGTTTATATGCAGGACGCAAGGACACAAACGCAGTACTAAAACTTTACACGAGATTTTAATGAAATGACACGAAAAGACCTCATATAAAAAAAAATTTGGGTGTCGCACCTGAGAGGAAGCGTAATAAGATGTGATGGTTAAAAAATAAACTGCAAACATTATTTCTCCCTCACATCTTTCATATTTATGGCAACATCTTTTAAAAAATATTAGATTGAAAAAAAAAAATTCCCATTAAATGTAACAAATAATCTTCTCTGCACCTCGTATTCACTTTGGATTGGCTGGTTGGATTATCACAGATAATTATAGTTTTTATTTGGCACTAAATTACTTTATGCTTGGATTTTATTTGTTTACTTTTATTTTATTTGTTTATTTGTAGCTAAATTATTTTATTTGTCTTTTTATTTTATTTGTTTATTATTATTCTTTTTCAGTGATGGCGATGGCGCACATAAATCAATGTAAATAAAAAAGATGCAAAAATAGGCTAAATAAACTGATGGAAATAAAAGGGGAAATGAAAAGATGATCAAAGAAAAAGACGAGTAAAATGACAGATAGAAAGCAATTACAAATTAATAAAATGGAAACAAATAGTCTAATTTAAGACAAAAAAAAAACTATATGTATATAGCTACGGTACACAAGAATATAAAACCATACAAAAATGAAAAAATCTAATAACTCAAATGCAAATGTGTTGTCAGGTTCATGTTTTATAAAAGATTGAAAAAAAAACTATGTTAGAGCAGAAACATTGTGGTGAATATATGTCATATATATATATTTTATGTTACTCAGACACAGATTTTTTTCTGCCGATCTTTATGACCATATGTTCACACCCATACAATTAGGCTACTCAAAATTAATTTGGATGGCGCGTGGGCTGTAACCAACTTGTTTAAATGTTTTAGCCATCCCACAATAAAGGCTTTTTATTTTCTAAGAAAAGTGCCTTGGACCTTTGCTTTTTTTGATAACCTTGGTTTCCCTAACCAAAGAGCACCTTCGCCACACTTTTTTGGATGAACCTTCTGAGCACTCTGGACTTTTTCTTTTGTCTTAATTTGGATGGATTTTAATATTTAACTAAAAATAATAATAATAATTAAAAAACAAACAGGATAAAATGAGATTTCCGTGTTGTGTGTGTCAGGTAACGACGTGTCCCAGGACAGCCTGCTCCTGCACGGTCCCTTCGCCAGGAAACCCAAACGGATCCGGACGGCCTTCTCTCCGTCGCAGCTGCTGCGTCTGGAAAGAGCTTTCGAGAAGAATCACTACGTGGTCGGAGCCGAGAGGAAGCAGCTGGCCAACAGCCTGAGTTTATCCGAGACGCAGGTGACTGAACGGCTTCTTCCAGTCCTTTAAACCCGGCTCTGGACTCTGCGCGCGCGCTTAAAATGATGCCGATTCAATCTAAATAACCATATTTAGAAATGATAGGATTTACTTTATCATATGTTTTAAGAACAGCAACACAAACGTTTTTAAATCACTCACATTTTTAGGTTTTGGATAACATTAATTATTTGTATAATTTTGGAACCCCGCTGGTCTCCGCTTTTTACTCAAGGTGGCACATTTATTTAAAATTATTATTAATGATTTAAATTGATTAGAGTCACATTTTCTCTAATAGTTTTTTTTATTCTTGCTTGCTCCACAATAAAAGAGAGTTAATATTATTGACGTCCAAGTCTAATGAGTCTACATTATCTGGGTGTCAATTGGGCCTAATAAGCTAATAAAGTGACATTTCCAGTCAGTGATTTAATCAAAAGTTGCACTCAGGTTTACATTTTCCCCTCTGCATTTAAGCTCCAACATAAAGATTATATGAACTTCCACTGAACCGTAAGAGTTTCATGTGTTTAACTGGATGATATTTCCCAAGTTACTAGAATCATTATAATTATTTAACAATCATTCAGGAGAAAATGACCCTAAAATGCTGCATTAATGCTCAACCTTTTCTGCCTGAAGAAAAATACCATCAAACTGGGATCAAGTGCAGTCAGCTGAGAGCTGGAGGTTGTAATGAAAACAGTTTTCACTGAGCAGAATCAGCCCGAAGCTGAGTGAAAGCCAAGATGCAAGAGGAGAAAAGTGATACGAGTATGACTGGATGTGTTGCTATTTAGGAAATACATCCTGGGAAGTAAAAGTTAGTCAGCTGAGGGCATTTTCTGGGGTTATATAGAAGGTTGGAGGCATTTTCACAGTTGCAAAAAATTTCCCACGAACAAAAGTCATCTTTTTTGCTGAGTAGTGAGAAGAAAGAGAAGTTATTGCTTTTGTTTTTTAAAGAGAAAATGTGACAATAAAAACTGGAGGTGCACACAGTTAAAGGTGCTGCTTTACAGCTAAAAAGCAAAATATTTCTCCCACTTCACTGACTTTGGTTTGTAAATGTCAGAAAAAATGAGGAATCAAAGGAAAATACAAAAATGACTCTTTATCCTGTAGAAAAACCAACCTTAAAGGAAGTTAAAACTTTATTCTTTAATATGATTTCATTCCTAAATAAATGTAAATGTCATTGTCGTTATATTTTGGGGTTACAGACTTCTTCTCTGTCCAGGTGAAGGTGTGGTTCCAGAACCGGAGGACCAAGTACAAGCGACAGAAGCTGGAGGAGGAGGGACCGGAGAGCCAGCAGAAGAAGAAAGGAAACCATCACATCAACAGATGGCGCATCGCCACCAAGCAGGCCAGCTCCGAGGACATAGACGTGACCTCAGAGGACTAAAAACCTCCCACTACGGTGCCCTAACCCCGGCGTCTCCTTCTGACGCACCAGAGGACCAACACTATTTATTATGTAATATTATTAAGTGTAATTATACACATTTAGAGGAAGACTCCAGGACTGATATGTGATCACATCTTCATCAAGGTGCTACACTCGACATCCATCCTGAAAGTCTGTGGATGCAGAAAGACGCTGAAATGATCTGTGGCTCGTGTGCGAGCCAGAGATAAAGACAAACAACGTCAACCTCCTCCATAGTGCTTGTTTTATTATTATTATTATTATTGTTCATAGGCCACTAATGGAGGCTGTTTTTGAAAGAGTACTTGTTTCATCAAAGCTTTTTTTTTTTTTTTTTAATAAGTCATTAACACTTCATTACTCACCCCATCCTCTCTGCCACCTGTGCACCACATTAATTCAGATTTCTCCTTAATGATGAGACGCGTTGACTCGCACTTTCAATCCGCCCGGTGAAAACGATCACGACCAGACAGAATAAATCAGGAAATGTCCCGCCGCTCCCATTCTGCAGCTCCCTGCATGATTTTCTTTTCAGTGTCGTGACTTAAGAGACTTTTAAACAGTTTCTGCTTCAGAGGAGACTGGAGACCATTTGTGCACGAGTTGCTGCAGAGACCTCCAATGTTGGGGTCACATGAGACAAGCGACACCGTCTGCCATGCTAGACTGGCCAGTGTGGGTGGTGGATGATGTCTCAGTGTGCTGACTGCAGAGCTCAGTAAGCTCTGTGTGTAGAATAAAGCGTATTTAAAACACTTTTCAAGAAGAACATGTAATTACAAAGAGATGGTTTAGAAATAAAATTAGTTATTTCTTGGGTGGGAGATTTAGTGATTTTGTGTGATTCAAACAGCACTTTCTGGTTTCACTCATCAGGTCTTCTTCAACTGGTACGTGCAGAGATGCGAGGGAGGAGGATGAGAGGATGAAGGTTTCTCTGTTCCCAAGATTTTTAGGTTTTGAGAGCTGAGATTCAACTTGAGATGAGAAAATCGAAGGAAAACTGAGAAAAATCATGATGAAATCAATAAACTGCGAGATGTAAAAAAATGCAAACCTGTTTATGGAGGAAGTTTTCTAATATGCAAGAAAAACAGTTAATTTGTTGTAAACTTCTTTGTATCTTCATTGATCAACTTTGCTGTTTAAAAAGTTCAAAAAATCTTAAATATGATGCCAGAAGCGACTTGAAGTTGGTAGAAAAGCAAGAAAAGACAGAAAAGTTCTGCCTGTTCAATAAACAGAGGGAACTGGAGATAGGTGAGGGTGCCAGGATTGGGTATAAAAGCAGCATCCACTAAAAGGTTGCAGTCTTTCAAAGCAAAAATGGGTCATGGACTGTTTAAGAGGGACGAACCTTCCGCTACGTCACCTGTTGGTTTCTGAAGAGCTAAAGTGAAGGATCAGAATCAGAATTCATCCCTCACGTACATCACAGCAGTGAAATGTTGCAGACATTGGGACAGTTGGGCGTTTCCATGTCGCCATCTTTGCTGCTTCGTGTGTTTTGTCACTTCCGGAAAATACAAAAATGGGCAAACAGCCTTGGAGCAAATAATTGACAGCCAATGTACTCTGGGCTAAATGCTAACTGAGCTAACTCAAAACTAACAAATCATCATTGTGCTACTCTGCTACAAGCCGAGACCTTCCTGAGAGCAAACAAGGAGCTAGCCATTAGCCACTGGCCAGCTAGCCAACTGTCAATCAGAAGGACACGCCCCTAATTATGGGTAATTTGAAGATTAAATAACATCTAAACGGATGAATTATAAAATAAATTCACTCTCCGCACAGTTGACATGAAGGTGAACTTGACCTATTAAACCTAAATTAATCTTAACCAGGCTGTAAACATGTTTATCTCTGCTGTAAACATGTTTATCTCTGCTGTAAACATATTTATTCCTTCAGTAAACATGTCTATCTCCGCTGTAAACATGTTTATTACTACTGTAAACATGTTTATCTCTGCTGTAAACATGTTTATTCCTTCTGTAAACATGTCTATCTCCGCTGTAAACATGTTTATGGGGATTTGCTCTGTTTTGAAGCCCCTAGCGGATAAAGAGCGAACTACAAATATTTCGGTCTTCCAGGTAGCTTTACAGTCGGCCGCTGGAGGTCGCCGCTTGGTCGTGACTTATAATTCTGTGAGAAAAATACCCATTTAGTCCCCCATAAACATTCCTCTAACTCTACAGAGCACATTAATGTGAAACGACTTGAGGCCCATTTCTGATCCCTTACCTTCGTAAATGGTGACGCCCGTTTTGTGGCTGCGTTCATACGTCTGCGTTCTCATGGTTCATAAACCAGTTTGTCCTCTAGGCCGCAGTGCTGCCTGTACCTGCGCCCTGGTAATGTGATGTCGTAGATATTTTCTGCTTCTCCTCTAAAGCTCCATCCATGTCTACAGCTGCTGTTTGTTTGGCGTCTTCTTTCTCAGGTGCTTTTTTTTTTTTTTTTTTTTTTTGTTATACTTGTATCCCCGAGGGGAAATTAGGGCTCTCATTTCACCCATCTCTGTACTGAGTATCAGAGCAGTGGGCTGCCTAAGCGCCCGGGGAGCAGTTGGAGGGTTAAGGACCTTGCTCAGGGGTCCACAGTGTTAACCTAGGAGTCGTGTCGGGTCCTCCGCGCCAAGCCCACGACGCTACCACTAGGCCACCCACTCCCCCACTTTTATTGGGCTATGTGGCCCTGGTGGTTTTCGTGTTGTTTATGTTCTGGTTCCTGTTCTTCTTCTCTGGTTTGTTCCTGCATATCAGCTCCACAGCTCAACCCTGACCCCGTGGTGTCTGGTTGAATTACTCAGTCTTCTGCGTTGAGTAACGGACCAACATCCTCCTTGAAAACGCACCAAATTACATACGTAACCGACGCAGACGACGGACAAAACCGTCCGTCTGTCTGTGTATCCGTCCTCTGCATCGAGCATAAATGGGTCTTTAGAGACCACAGGATCTTTTTGTTTTACAGCCAGAGATGGAAACGGCTCTCGGCTGATCTCTGAACGCTCAGGTGGAACCGTATGAGAAACCGAAGTACGTGGAAGAACCGTTGCCACCTATCAGTCATGCAGAAATGTGACCGTAGCTGCTTTCCCTCTGAAATCAGCGGGTTCACGTGTGTTTCAAACACGGGTCGACCAGCATTGCAATCGGCATTACACTTCTTTTGTATCGGCAGAAAACGCCAGGTCTGATCCAGACTGCGCAGCCTCTGTCCCCACCGCCGCTTGTCTGGTGACGTCATCACGCTGGGTTCATGTTGATGATGTCATATGTGTGACAGGCATCAGGAGAGTAAACAACGTAGAGCGAGTCAGGCCGTGGTCGATGAGCTGTCTTGTTGCAGTTTTGTTCGTCCTAAAATAGACAAAAACCAGCGCAGGATTTTTGAGCGCGGATGGAACGTAGGTCACATGAATTTGTGACTGAAGCACAGTTGCTTTGATACGTTTAATGAGACGCACGACGTACGCACGTACCGCCCGACATCATCACGTAAACTCACAGCTCAACCTGGATCTGGTGTTCCCGCTGCATGCCGATCGGAGGGGAGCTGCGTGAAAATGGTTTTAACTCGCCTTTCCTGCAGAGTTGTTTGACGCGGGTGGGTGAGCCTTTCTCACTGAAACTAAAAGCTGATTGTTCGTGAGTTTAAACAGGTTTTATTGCCAGTAGAAAAGGGTACTTCAAACTGTACAACACCAAAAGGAAGCCATATGTGCAGAGCTTCTCTGGAACGAGCTCATCTCACATGAACAAGAGTATGAATGAATAATGAGTCCATAGTTCATCTTTCTGGGGAAAACTGACATATTAACAATGAAAAAGACTTCAGTCCACATCTGATCTGTTGTCATGGCGATGTCGTATTGTTTTCCCTGATCCATGTTTTACCGTCTTTCTCTCGGCTTCTGTGATTAAAATGACATCTGGTTTGTAACCGACGGCCGTCTGCCCGACGGCACGTGAACGCAGCATCAGTGTAACGCTGGTTCCTCCTCACTGCACCGCGGTGATTTTTCAAAAACATCACCTCAAACTGAGCCGACAACTCCGGTGTCTCCGGCGCGTTTCTGTGGTTTCCTGCTGTCACGCTTCTACTAACGTAAAAACATGGTGACACGCCATGGTAGCCCCCACCGAGCCGACCCTTTCAATAACAATGATACCAACAGCAAATTCAGAGCTTACAGGAGCGCTTCAGTTTGTTGATGGGAGTGATTACTGATTAATGGAAAAACACTTTTGAACCAAATAATCAATTTTTGTGAATAAATAACAGAACTTACACAATATCCCTTTAAGAAACCCCCAAATCCTTACAACAAGTAAAGAGAGGGCTTTGTGACATGAAAGAACACAAAGGCTTAGTGATGCACAATATTATCGGCCCGATATCGGTGCTGGACAATACTGGCTTCAAAACTGTCGTCAGTATTGGCCGATTTTTTTATTTTATTTGTTTGTTTGACAGGACCAGAACATACAAATAATAAGCATGTAAAAACCGCCAGATTTAGCCAAAAGGCTAGCTTTCATCTGTTTTCGCTAGCCAGATCTTAAAAGGCTCCCTGAAATGAGGAAATACAGAAATATCACATTATAAATAAAACAAGTTATCAATATAATTAACCAATATATTGTTTTTTGTTTTCATATCATGCATCACTATGTTATTAGATTAAACCATACTGTAGGTCTGTTCAACAATTTTCAAGGGATGCACTTTGCTGTGAAGGGAATTGTGTCTTTTGCTGCTTTTATTTACAGTAAAGCACATTTTTATGTGATTACCTGAAAAAAAAAAACATTTAAATGGGCAAAACTATTTGTTTACTGTTATAGATAAGCCAGAGCTACTTGCATATCAGTTTTCATTGCTGCATCCAGCACAAATTATTATATGAAATAGAAATTTTATGAAAATTTTACAAAATTTCGAAATATGAACTTAACGGTATCGGCCATGAGAAGCAGAAAATAATCGGTATTGAAGGAAATTCATGAGCTTCAATCATTAAAGTGTCTGATGTGACCTCAGTATCGACATACAACAGCCTGCTTTTACTTCTGAGTGAAAAACTGAGGATTTACAAACATCACAATGTTCAAATAAAAGATTTTTCTATTTCCTGCTTGGACAGAAATCTACAGAACGTGCTTATGTTCTCCAAATGTTCATGGTTAAGATTAAAATACATTCTTTCCTCGACCCGTGTCTTCCATAGTTGTGAACACAACAGAATAGGATGAGTCTTTGCAACATTTGGTGATTTTGCTAGAAATGATGAGCTACTTTGTCATGGTTAGAAAAAAAAACACAGATGGAGCATAAATATACGCTTTTTACAGCAAAAACTATTAATTTCATTGATATCAAAAGAATTCACATGCAGTTCCTTTCACGGCCACGAAGGCAGCCTGTAAGAACACTGAGGAAGACTATCACTGCATTCAACAGCTGCAAACCTGCGACAGTTCATATTCTCAGCTTGCACAGGATTGAAAAGTGAAATTAAAACACAGGAGTGATGTAACACAATCGTAAACGTGCAGTTTTGTGAACGTCAATGTTCAATAAAGGATCAAATAATCCAACCCGACTTTACTTGTAAAGGACTTTAACAACAATGCAGTTGACCAAAGTGCAGCACAAAAACTGAAACATAATATACAAATTACAGAAATAATATAAAAAAACATTTTAAAAAAAGGGAAAAACGGGAAAAAATAAGTTTTCAACAACGCTTTAAAACAGGAAGTGAAGTTGCTTGCTTAATATCTAGCGGAAGCTCATTTCACAGTCGCAGAGCCACGACTGAAAAGGCTCGTCTCTCAGCGTCCTTCTGGTTCTGGGAACAAGCAGAGCCTGATCTGCTGACCTCAGAGAACGGGAGGGGACACGATCAGATCTCACAGGTACTGAGGGCACAAACCATGAAGACATTCAAAAGCAAATAAAAGAATTTTAAAATAGATACGAAACTGCGCAGGTGAAGGGACTGAAGAACGGGAGCTATGTGGGTCAGATTTACGCAATCCAGTTATTGGAAATAAATTTACAAAATTGTATCGACTGCATGTTTAGGAAAATATCCGCTTATATTTTCCAGATATCAGTTTGTAGTCCTAAACTTTACACAAGAGCTCATTTCAGTCAGAAACTACTGTGTGCAGTTTGTTTTAGGAATGTTGCAGGACATCTGCACAGGTGTCAGGTGTGTTTAGTGTTGGTATTTCCTCTCAACTTCGCAGAGAAATCATTCCCATCCTGAAGGTGCAACCCCTTTTTTTAAAGAGGGAAAGTAGTTAGTATAGTGCAGCAGCCCTTTCACCAACTACTTCAGTAATCACCTGTCAAAGAGAAACGGAAGGAGCCTCTGGTTAATGACCCCGAGGCTTCACAGAAGAGCCCTGACGTCTGACCCTGAAGTCTTGTTTTGTAAGCTAAGAGGCAGAAAGACAGAAGAGAAAAGAGGGGAGATGTAGGACTAAAATACACAGCAGTAGTCTCACCTTTTTACAAAGGTGAACAATGAATCAGACATCTGGAGGAGCAGAGGGGTCACATGGCTTGTTTTGAGTTTCCAGGACACCCTATCCTCACTGCAGGTGCAAATACACGCTAAAAGGACGTCACAAGTCCTCATTATCCAAACAAACACTTCAAAATGTGCCTCCTCACAAAAAGAGTCGGTTTAGGCCAGTCACAACCTAGTTTAGCTAAAGGTTAGCACGATTAGTACGAGCAGCGCCTTTTAGTTGTCTGTTAGGGCAATAATTAAGTGGAAAATCACGCTCGTCTCCCTAAACGCTGCACCTCCTGACGCCTGAGTCAGCAGACAGGCGGGAATCCTGAGTGAAAAACAGGCATGTCTCCAGAGGATCTGAGGGCTGCGAGGTGAGGAAAGGAAGTGACAGAGTCCTGCTGGTGTAGCTGCAGCAAAGGTGTCAGAAAACCCAAATGAACCATATCACAGCGGTGGCTTGGTTTCTGGAAGATTACCGAGGCCTTTCAGAAATCACAGCCTCTAATGTTGGTTTAGAAATGAGTAACAATCACGCAGAAATATCTGGCAGAGTGATACACAATAAACACAAACACAGAAATCAGATGCGTTTGTTTTCACCGCGGCGGGTTTTCTGAAGGCTGCTGGGTTTTTATGTGTCATAACTCTCACCCTGCATCCTCCACTGATCCTGCAAGTGCCCTCTTGTCGAATTATGCTTCACTGCAACCTATGGTGCACCGTTTCCTCGGCAACCATGCAAACACACTAATCACACAGATCATGACGAAAGATGAAGCAATTATATAAACCAACAGACATTACAAACAGAAAGATCTGCATCTTCTCACAGAACAAAAAAGGATAATAGAGGGAAAGAATTAATTCATTATTTATATTAATTACAAGAATTTTACTCTGCAGAAACAAAAATGACTTCTCAGAAAGTAAGTTGTGTGAAAAAGTGTTTGCCCCCTTCCTGATTTCTTTTTTTTTTTGCATGTTTGTCACACTTATATGTTTCAGATCATCAAACAAATTTAAATATAAGACAAAGATAACACAAGTAAACACAAAATGCAGTTTTGAAATGAAGACTTTTATTGTTAAGGGGGCAAAAATCCAAACCTCCATGTCCCTGTGTGAAAAAGTGATCGTCCCCTAAACCTAATAACTGGTTGTTCTACCTTAGCAGCAACAACTGCATCAAGCGTTTGTGATAACTGGCAGTGAGTCTTCTACAGCGCTGTGGAGGAATTTTGTTCCACTCATCTTTGCAGAATTGTTGTAATTCAGCCACATTGGAGGCTTTTCCAGCATGAACCGCCTTTTTAAGGTCATGCCACAGCATCTCAATGGGATTCAGGTGGGGACTTTGACTAGGCCACTCCAAAGTCTTCATTTTGTTGTTCTTAAGCCATTCAGAGGTGGACTTGCTGGTGTGTTCTGGATCATTGTTCTGCTGCAGAACCCAAGTGCGCTTCAGCTTGAGGTCACCAACAGATGGCCGGACATTCTCCTTCAGGATTTTTTGGTAGAAGCAGAATTCATGGTTCCATTTACCACAGCAAGTCTTCCACGTCCTGAAGCAGCAAAACAGCCCCAGACCATCACACTACCACCACCATATTTTACTGTTGCTATGATGTTCCTTTTCTGAAATGCCGTGTTACTTTTATGCCAGATGTAATGGGACCTACACCTTCCAGAAAGTTCCACTTTTGTCTCGTCAGTCCACAGAGTATTTTCCCAAAAGTCTTGGGGATCATCAAGATGCTTTCTGGCTAAACTGAGACGAGCCTTTATGTTCTTTTTGCTCAGCAGTGGTTTTGGTCTTGGAACTCTGCCATGCAGCCATTTTTGCCCCCCAGTCTCTTTCTGATGGTGGAGTCATGAACACTGATCTTAATTGAGGCAAGTGAGGCCTGCAGTTCTTGGATGTTGTTCTGGGGTCTTTTGTGACCTCTTGGATGAGTCGTCGCTGTGCTCTAGGGGTCATTTTGGTCGGCCGGCCCCTCCTGGGAAGGTTCACCACTGTTCCATGTTTTCACCATTTGTGGATAATGGTTCTCACTGTGGTTCTCTGGAGTCCCAAAGCTTTAGAAATGGCTTTGGAACATTTTCCAGACTGATAGATCTCAATGACTTTGTTTCTCATTTTTACCTGAATTTCTTTGGATCGTAGCATGAATGATGTCTAGCTTTTGAGGATCTTTTGGTCTACTTCACTTTGTCAGGCAGGTCCTATTTAAGTGATTTCTGATGGAGAACAGGTGTGGCAGTAATCAGGCCTGAGTGTGGCTAGAGAAATGGAACTCATTGAACTTTAAAAAAATTATAATTCAGTGAAATAAATTTTCCATTTGAATTGTGGCTGAAAATAATAATTAAAAAGCAAACAAAGAAACAAACAAAACTGTCCCAGACACATTTGAGCATCTGTCCCATGAACAGTGGACCAACATACCCGTCAACAGGTGCAGACGTCTGATTGGACGTTATAGAAAACACTTGATTGCAGTGATATTCTCAAAGTGTTGCTCAACAACATTTTAGCTTCGGAACCCCATCACGCTTGTTTCTTTTACTTTTTTGTGTGTTTTTAATATTTCTGTGAACAAAAATTCAATATCAATGTCGTGATTTTCATATAATTTCTATTTATTCAATTTCATCTTATTTCACTGGCAGCTTTTTTTTTTTTCTTCTTTAAGTGGAGGGCATGAATAATTTTGAGGATGACTGTAATATCTATATATGAATATATCTATCTATAGGGCTGGGAAAAAAAATCGATACACTGAAATATCGCAATATTTTCATATGCTGATATCATATTGATATGTAAAAATGTGGTATAGATCTTTACTTAAAAAGATTCAGAACCACCAGATCTGCTCATGCAGTGCATCAGATTGCAACATTGAGACGACTGTCGTATTTTACAACTCCTTTTGTGTCAAATTAAAGGAGTAAGAAGAATATGGTGCAGAATAATCAGGAACATGATGATATTTGTGTAACATTACCGTGAAACCTGGGATTGTTCTGCTGTATTTTTCTATGTCCCTCATACCATTCTTAGTGTGTCTTGGAAAAAATAAAGTAAATTAAGTGTTACCAAGAGCCTGAATGAGCTGAGATTAAAAAGAAAAAAAATCAATAAACAAAGGAGGAGTAAATATCGCAAGAGGAGAGCATCACACACCAAGACCTGCGTCTTGGTGCAGTCTGAGGAGGATCTGATGATGAGGAGGAAAAAGGTTGTTTTTAACGAGAGCTCAGACCAGATGAAACCAGCAAAGATAAGTATCTTTGATTTAAATCAAATCAAAGATACTTTATTGATCCCTGAGGGGAAATTCATGTTACTACCAGGGTCAGAGTTACACTCAGGATATAAGAAAATTTCCTTCACAAATCAAAATTAAAAGTTTTTTTCAGTGTGTAAACCACGCAACCATTTCCTGGATAGGTTTCCAAGCATCTTATGTACAACTACTCAGTTAGGTCCTACAGGGGCTGCAATCCCATTAGGGATGCACGACATTGGAACTTTGGCCGATATCTGATATGCCGATATTTCAAAACTCATGTGGCCAATAACCGATATCGATACTGATATTAAAGTTGAGAAAAATAAGCAGTCATTGCAAATAGCAGTTTTGTTATCCGTTTCTGACACTTTGAAAAATAGGGGTTGGACAAAATATCGATACACTGAAACATCGCAATATATTCATATGCCGAAATCAAATCGATATCTAAAAACGTGGCATCAATTTGACTTACAAAATCTCAAGAGATTTCATCGTTCTATTACAAAATCTCACGATATTTCTTAAATTCCCACGAGATTTCACAACAGAACGATGAAATTTCATGAGATTTTGTTCGTAAAATAGACTGATACCACGTTTTTAAATGTCAATATATCAGCATATGAAAATATTGCAAAATTTGTGAATTCTCGTGAGATTTCGTAACAGAACGATGAAATATTGCGAGATTTCATTTCGTTTAATAGATTGATACCGCGTTTTTAAATGTCACTATATCAGGATATGAAAATATCACAATATTTCAGTGCATCAATATTTTTTTCTTTAGAAGTTTTAAAGTCTGTAAAAAACAAAGTTTTTGAAGAAAAAAAAAAATTTTGCTTTGTTTTTAGACTTAAGAAACCACGGGCTGATCGGTTAAATATCGGTGGGGTGGCCGATGTCCGATACTCCGTTTTCAGGCCGATATAGGCCGATACCAACAGGGGGCTGATTATATTGTGCATCCCTAAATCCCACTGGTTTTTATCGTCTCCCTGCTCCAACACGCTTGGCTCTAATTAAGTAGATCCAGGCTATCAACCTCTGCACAATGACTCACTAACCTGAGTCAGGTGTGTTGGAGCAGGGAGGCATGGAAACCCTGCAGGATCTCGGCCCTCGGAGGACAGAATTAAGTTTCCCTGATCTAGAGTGTAACTTCATCAGTTCAAGTAAGTAACCAAATAAAACCTCTGCAAGTGATTAGTAACATCTGTCAATCATTTTTGGACTTCCTGTAATATCACATTATTTATGCTAATCCATGTGCAGTTAACATGTAAGGATGCAGTATAAAAACATGGAATGCTGGAAGCATGCAACAAGACAGAAAGTCAGACGACTGTTGTCAGGAGTTTTGATCTGTCCTAAGCCACAAGTGACCATATTTGGACAAGAAGGTGAAGTTGGAAATGGTATCAGATAACTGATTGGACAAAAATAAGCACATTTCAACCAGATACGATGATTTTATATGTTCAAGTTATTGATTTGTAGTGAAAAATGTTGCCATCAGTCTGTCACAGCAGCAACGCCCATCATCTCATTTCCATGCTGCGCTTGAGACCTTATCCCGTTTTCCACTCTCACTGTTTTACTTACTACTGTAATTAATCAGTTAATTCATCCGTTTAGTTTCTGTACCTTAGTCCAGTTCAGAGTCATGGATGCTATAATAATGATATGCATGGCTGCTGGTTTTGTGTTTATCAGTGGATTTCATTATTTCTAACTCGACTGTGACATTTCTATTTTTTTGGAGATGTTGACATGCAGTCATCTACAATCACACTGATAATAAGGAAATAATCTATTTAATTTTGCCGTTAAGTTCAACAACTATCTCAAACTGCAGGAAAAGAAGCTTTCGCTGCCACCATCTCTTGTTTAGATGCCAGTTTGAATTCCTATTTGCTCCGAGGCTCTATTTTCTATCTAGACCCTGAAATGTGCTGTTTACTTAGCTTTTCTACATTTTATCTGCAGGATCAGCCTCTAAACACCTACAGTTGTGCTCAGAGGTTTACATACCATGGCAGGATTTCTGATTTCTTTGGGCATTTTTCAGTGTTTAAATTGGTTTGAGTTTTTCTTTTTTTTTCCACTGAGTATTTGGGTAAAGACATTTATTATCATGCATTTTTTCTTTTTTCTTATTATTGACCTGTTAAATATTAAAACAACACATTTTTATTATCTGCATGATTTAAAAATGGGATATGTATGACTGCACAGAGTAAACAGTTAAATGCATCTAGAGGTATTATTGGTAGAATTGGTGATATTAAACTGATCAGCTTCTTATAATGACTTTAAACTTCCAGACTAACCGTCTAGCAAGTTCTTGTCTTAGATGATGGTACCTAACTGTGGTCCTATCACCCCTCGTTTTCCGTCCTGCTGCAGGACTTCCTACAGAAAACAGATTCAAGCTCTCTGATGACTGAGTCCTGTCTTTGCACCATGGTTCATGACTGATTACGATCTTGCTTTGGCTCAATTTGTGAAATAGTGTGATGATGACAAGAATCTGGAGCTAAATGTGTCAAAATGAAGTTGACTGTTGACTTCAGATGCTACAACATTAAACACAAAGCTGGTGTCATTCACAGGGATGTCAAGTTCAGTCTGATAAATGTCTTCCATCATCAGCTGAAAATGGATAAATGGATGTCTGTACTGAGTTAATTGGACAACAGATTCCAAACACCAAAAAAAAAAAAAAAAAAAAGATTTCTTTTTTAACCTTTATTTAACCAGGAAAGTCCTTTTGAGATTAAAACCCTTTTTCAAGGGAGTCCTGGCCAAGAGGCAGCAAAAGTACAAGATAATTACATCATACACGTTATAGAATACAAATAATTATGGTTTAAAAATGTAATTTCTGACCAGATCTTCAGGTTATTATGAAAAAGAGGAGACGTCCCCGTGGCTGAAGTTCCACCAGGCTTTAAATGTGTTGCTTTTTTGGCATCATCTCCCTGGTAAGTGTCCATGTTGTTATCTTGTTGATACACTGAGGTTGTGATGTGTACTTCCCTTTCACTGTCACTGCTTCATTAATGACCATCATCTTCACATTAACATATTCTCACCATCAGCGGCTGCTCTCTGTAAACCGATGACGACGGTCTGACCCGTGATGAGCAGCGGCTTCTTCCTCACGTGAAAGTCAGCAGACATCTCTCAGAGTCCTTTATTGTATGTCACAATCTTACAATCTGTTGCCATAGCGATCTCTGGCTCTAGCTGATTCACACTGATCTGTGGGAATCAAAGCAGAACGAGAAGGTCAGCGGCTCAAATGGAAATATTTGGCACAAGCTATCAGATGAAAGTTTGCATACTAAAGACATGCATCCAAATACTGTGAGATTTGAAACCATTTCTACGCAACCAAATCGTTCTTAAAGGCTTTAAATGTTCTTCATTTAGTGCTAATGTGCAAAAAGAGCCAATTTGGCAGATTTCAGTCTAATTTGAGGTTTGCATCTCCTAATATTTGAACCGGAGACAGATGGCTGTTGGAGCGGGAGGCAGAATCCTAATCAGGCATCTTGCTAGGTGTGAAATGGGGAAGTGGGACAAACTGAGTGGGCGGGGTGTCCAGGGGAGGAGGGCATTCATGTTGCTTATTGGAGAGATCTTTTTTTTTTTTCTTCATCTGCTATCCTTGCAAAAGTGCAAAAAGGACTTGTGAGAGAAAAACAGGCCCCTCCGTGGAGTTTTTCACAGGACTGTTGGTGGCACATATGTCTGAAGTTTTTTGCCATATGGCTGTCTGAGCTATTTCCAGTGGTAATTAAATCCTAAACATTTTAAAGCCAGAGCTGGTTGGCTTGTGTTCGCAAGTCACTTGGCACAGAAAAAACGAAGACAGAGAGACATGAAGTGAAAAACAAAACTTGGCACAGCCGTTTAATGAGCGGAATGACACATATACAGGCAATAAGGCTAAAGTTAGACCTCAGCCTGCTGGCCTGCACGGCATCAGTAGCCACGAATAATGATCGTGTCGTAAATCTGAGCGCCCAGGAGAAGGTGACGTCATTAGCAGGTGACTGGCGTTTCCGCTGCACCCACATCGGAAGTAATTAATGCCTCCAAGATAGCCAGTTGGTGAGCAGAGCTCATTTAATATATTTTTAAAACTTAAACAGTCGAACATCTAGCTGTCGCGAAGCGCACCCTTGTGAGTTCACGACACTGGAAGCCGCGGCAGGCGAGATCGCGCACTCTCTTTTTCTTTCTTTCTTTGTTTTAAATAAACAGCCAACCGCTCCTTGTGTTTGTCCGCAGCTCGGTCACTTTTAGCAAAATGTAGACAGCAAATTTCTTCTTCTACGCTTGCATTATCGGCAGAGTAGGCGCTGAACGCCGCGGCTTCTGTAGTGCCATGAACTCACATGAACGTGCAAATAGAAAGTATGATGTTCTACTGTTTAGACTATAAAAATTTACTACAGCCGTGTGAAAAACTGTTTGCCTCCTTCATGATTTCTTACTTTTTTGGATGTTTGTCACACTTAAATGTTTCAGATCATCAAAGAAATTTAAATGTGAGTCAAAGATAATCTTTTTAATAAAGATTTTTATTGATGGGGGGGGGGGGGGGGGGGGATCCAAACCTCCATGGGCCTATGTGAAAAACTGATCCCCCCTCCCCGTTAAAACAAAAATTAACTGTGGTTTATCACATCTTGGAAAGCTGAGTTCAATTTCTTTAGCAACACCAAGGCCAGATTACTGCCACACCTGTTCTCAATAAAGAAATCCTTTAAATAGGACCTGCCTGACAAAGTGAAGTAGACCAAAAGATCCTCAAAAGCTAGACATCATGCTGCGATCCAAAGAAATTCAGGAACAAATGAGAAACAAAGTCATTGAGATCTATCAATCTGGAAAAGGTTCCAAAGCCATTTCTAAAGCTTTGGGACTCCAGAGAACCACAGTGAGAACCATTATCCACAAATGGTGAAAACATGGAACAGTGGTGAACCTTCCCAGGAGGGGCCGGCCCACCAAAATGACCCCAAGAGCACAGCGACGACTCATCCAAAAGGTCACAAAAGACCCCAGAACAACATCCAAGAACTGCAGGCCTCACTTGCCTCAATTAAGGTCAGTGTTCATGACTCCACCATCAGAAAGAGACTGGGGGGCAAAAATGGCTGCATGGCAGAGTTCCAAGACCAAAACCACTGCTGAGCAAAAACAACATAAAGGCTCGTCTCAGTTTAGCCAGAAAGCATCTTGATGATCCCCAAGACTTTTGGGAAAATACTCTGTGGACTGACGAGACAAAAGTTGAACTTTCTGGAAGGTGTAGGTCCCATTACATCTGGCGTAAAAGTAACATGTCATTTCAGACAAGGAACATCATAGCAACAGTAAAATATGGTGGTGGTAGTGTGATGGTCTGGGGCTGTTTTCCCCCGACACCCCATCTAAAAATTCTCCCATCCCATTGAGATGCTGTGGCATGACCTTAAAAAGGCGGTTCATGCTGGAAAAGCCTCCAATGTGGCTGAATTACAACAATTCTGCAAAGATGAGTGGAACAAAATTCCTCCTAGGTTTAGGGGGCAATCACTTTTTCACACAGGGCCATGGAGGTTTGGATTTTTTTCCTCCCATACTAATAAAAACCTTCATTTAAAAACTGCATTTTCTGTTTACTTTTGTTATCTTTGTCTAATATTTAAATTTGTTTGATAATCTGAAACATAAGTGTGACAAACGTGCAAAAAAAAAGAGAAATCAGGAAGGGGGCAAACACTTTTTCACACAGCTGTAAATCATGTGGTTTCCAGTAAATTCTGGACGCTACCCACTCAGGACACTTGGATTAAATTGGATGAGCAGTGTGGAGGAATATTGACAACTTTTTGTGGACTTTTATGGACCTTTTTGGCTCAGTCGCCGGTGAACTCCATTATATGAAATTTGGTGGATAACGAAAACCTCCTGGATTTCCAGCTGCATTTGAGACGTTGAAAAAGTGCACCAGAGTCTTGCTCAGCATGAGGGTGAGTAGAAGATGAAGGACCATCATTCTGTGGGTGTACATGCTTGCAAAGCATGAGCTGAGGCAACCAGCGCAGGGAAACATAAAACACTCAAACTTAACTCCAGGACACTATAGTATAAAAATCAGAACACAAACTCCCATCAGCACACTATTACAGTATATCTTTATATATTATTGACATGAATATATTCGTGATGAAGTACCTGGGATATCTGCGGGAAGAGGCTGATGGCGAGCGGCAGAGCCAGGCCAAAGGCAGCGAGACACACCAGGCTGTGGACAGGCAGGACGAGCCTCCGATGCTTCTGCAGGAGAGGAAGCCTGCGGGAAGAAAAAATGTTCTTTTATATCCCAGTAAATAAACTTACAAATATATGAGCAGCCGTTACTGTAATAGCACTGCCTGGAAGATTTATCCTCCATTAACTGACAATGCAAACAGCAAAACTTTACACTACAGGGACAAAGCAGGGAAGACAGCTCCGTTCCTTCACCGAGTACGTTAGAAAACCAAATGCAGCTGAATTAAAATGACTTGTTAAAAGCAAAGCTTCACTTTGTTTTACTTTTCACAGATAGCATTTGTTATTATAACCTGAATTTGAGTTAAATTCAAAACACTATTTATCCCCAAAAGTGGCAATAAAAATGCAGAGGGAGAGCATCACCTTGGACACAGCTGCATTAGATGTCAAAACAAACATTAAAAACAGGACAAAACTCAGTAAAACTAAAGTAAAATGCTGAAAATGCATTGTAGTCAATGGCGTAATTTCCACGGGGGATAGGGGGGTTTTGACCCCCCCAATAATCAGACCCAGGTGATATAACCCCCTAAAAATAACACAACTCGGATTTAATAATAACATTACTGATCTTTTATGAACATATTGTTAACAGCAGCTCGTCTTCTGACAGGAAGAAACGACGGAGCACATACTCCGGTGCGCTCCTTCACTGCACCTTAAATTTATTCAATTTAAGTTCTTTTTTGTATTTAAAATCCGCCCACCACCGTATCTTTCTATATTTAAGCCCCACACACCTCACCCCCCACCAACCCACCGCCCCCCCCCGTTCCTAGAACCAACTAAAAGGCAGAGGTGACAGAGCTTTTTCTGTTCTGCCCGTCTTTGCGCCCATTTAATAGGGCCCGGATCATTTTACCTACGCACCATCACTCCACCCCTCTTATTTTATTATTTTATTTTATCTTCTTCTTGTTTTTTATTAGCCACATGCTTTTTATCTATTCTTCCTAATTTATTTTATTTTATTTATCATTTCTATTTCAGCACTTTGCAACTAGTGTTTTAAATGCTTATAAATAAATTTACTTACTTGACTTAATTCTTTTTATTAGCACAATATTTTCTAGCAAAACAACAGCACCTTTAATCATCTGGTATTGTAACGCACCCCCTCCCTCTTCCCCCGCCGTGTATTTGGTATTACCCATACCAGCCGCTCTCTATCTTATTGCTTGTTTGATGGATGGAGGGAAACAGAAGACCAACAGTAATGTAAAGAAGAAAAGGTGGACAGACGACATGATTCATTGATGATCGACATCAACCTTAATAAAAAAGAAAACTGAGCCAAAGAGAGGTAAATACACGCACATGAGGGGTAAATACACGCACATGAGAGGTAAATACACGCACATGTGCGTCTTCATCTGTGCACTCCATCAGCGCGCGACACAGCGCACGTCGGAAAACACAGTAACCACTTAAAAACAGACACACACACGTGTTAGGCTTTTCTCTACCAGAGACCAGGAGTGGTCAGGTGTATTTAAGAAGAACTGAAGCTCCCCAAAGTTTATTTGGAATATTGATTTCATTATTGACTTTCTAACAAAGCCCACATGGTAGTTATCCCTGTTAGGCTGATGCAACTGTTATTTCCCAGCTGTCTCCGAACGCACACAACTTCAAGTTGCAAGTTTCACCGTTTTGATCGCCTTCCTCTCCTGGTCGCGTGCTCATGGATGTAAACTGGATCAGTACATGATCCATGCTAAAGTTTAGAAATGCAAGCAAAAAGCCCCAAAGTTGTTGTTTGCTTGTTTGTTTGTTTGTTTTTTTAAATACTGTGACGTTTCGGGCGTTCTTTACTGTATCCTTTCACTTTCATCCAGCACCAGTCCTCACTATCTGTGATGCGCGTGATTTACTTCTGTATGAATTTTAGAAATGCGACGTGACTTCACAGCGTTCAGTTGTCATATGATTATTAATTATAATAATTAATTAGTTATTATATCATGTGTCAGTAATGGGGAGGTTACCTGTTACAGGTGCATGAACACTCTGCACTTTAAGGTTGTTCATGCATTCTAGCTTGTTTTAAATTAAATGTATTAATGAATATTAGATTATTATAGGCTACTTGTAGCTACAGTACATTTGATGCCACGTTACCACATCTCTATTTCAGCACAAAGGGGGTCACTGGCCGCCATTCTCACACCCCCAAAAGACATGTTGGCACTTGAAAATTTAGCCCTTTAAGATCTCATGATGTAAAGGGCAGCTCAATGGATTATTATCATTACTTTTTTTATTATTTTGACTTCACAACATGAACATAATTTGGGTCTCAGTGAGAACTAATCATGGAACCTTTATCATATTTATATATTTAATAAATGTTAAAAGATAAGTAATGCAAAACATATTTGTTCTAGAAGCTGTTTAATGCTCTTCTCATGATGTCTTTGATGTGTTTGACTTCATAGGAAAGTTTCACAGATTTTACAATTCAAGTTTTAATTGCATAAAAGTAAGAAACTACATCGGCCATCAGTATGTATAATATATCTCTGTTCACTGTCCTGAATGGGGCTGATTATAGTGGGAAAAGTAAATAACTAAGTTTACTATTTATCCAAAAGGAAAAAAGGAAAAGTATCACAATATACTGTATCGCTTATACAGACACCAAATTACCCTACTTTTTTACAAATGTAAATAATTAAAAACTAAATAAACACAAAAATCCACCCCCCAATATGACCCAAAGTACCCCTTGATTGTAGTTCAGTCAAAAAAGGAAACATCTACGGGGGAAAGAGAGAGGCTGTGATGCACGGAAGGGTCAGACTTCAGTCACACCAAGCCAAAATGCAGAATGTGTGAGGGGTCTGAGAGAGTCCTGATGATCTGTGGCTGACGCCGGCCGGACTGAGCGCTAACGGGACGCCCGATGACTTTAGAGCAGGTTTCATTGATTTTTGCCTGCTGACCAAGTTAAACCAACAAACCAACCAAGTTCATGCAACTATGAAAGAACGGTAGAAAGGAAAGTCTAAGCAGTGGTGGGGAACCCTGGTCCTCGAGGACCACAGTCCTGCAGGTTTTCTGTGTCCCTACTTCAGCACCCCTGATTAAAATGCATGTATCCACACACGAGCTGTCCTGGAGGTGGTGGTTTGACAGTGGGGGGGTATCGGACTCTTTGTTTGGGGCCATTCAGTCCAAGTAAAACCAGAGTGAGAGCTCAGTTGGCTTTGCTGGTATGAACGGTTGAACTGCCTGACTTTAAACATCTTTTAAATGAGTTGTTACCGTCACAGGTGATGCGGCTCCTGACCAATGAGCATCCTTCATGCCTTCACCTCACAGTCGTGTTGAAAAAGCACCATTAGCCCCAAACAGAGTTCTGTCTATGTGGTCAGTAAAGCCAGGATCAAACTACACGACTTTTTCCGTCGTTCACATGTCATATGTCACATAACAAAATTTGCAAAAACCGGTCGGTTACTCGCGAGTGGCACACTACAAGGATTCACCAACAACAACCGTCTACATCCGGGCGCAAAACAACACGAAACGGGGGCGGGACAAGCAGCTGCAATCAGCACTTGTTTGGAGCTCTGAATTGACTGTTTGGGTGACTCATGAAATGGAAAGTGGACGGAGACATCAGTCCCCTCCATTATGTGACCAACAACCTTTTCTTGTATTCTGCATGTTCCAGTTGTTCTGTGGAGCGGGTTTTCATTTGTAACTAAACAGGATTAAATCCACGATGCGCACAGAAAGACTCGCTGCTCATCTTTGAAAAAGAGCTGAAAAGAGAAACTGGGCTCTGATCAGCGCCGTTGCTTCCACCGGTGCATCACGCACCGCGCGCAGGACGCCCGGTGCCAAGCGAAGCCAAAACCATCAGGCTGACCACAGTCTGCTGCCACGAGGCAAAGTCCAGCCGACCCAGGACGCTACTTTTAAAAAACTGCCAAAAGTGAAATAAAGTGTGTTGTTCTATACGAACGCATACGGGTGCGTCCTCACGTCATTCACTGAACTCCATCAGTTCAGAGCGCACGCTGGAAACCATGGCAACCACATGAAATCACACACGCATGATAAACTGAGAGCTGCGCAGTGCACAGCAGCATCGCTGTGTCTATTCTGCACCCAGAAGGTGTGTTCAGATGGTTAATTAGCTTTGATGATCACGCGTAATGTGGATATTTACGGCTGAGTGCACGAGCGCGCATGGTGTCATATTTGCTCATCTGATTGAGCGCAATGTCTGTTATGTTGCGGTGTTTTTATTTAAACAAAGTGATTTTTCTGTGACTTTGTCATTGATTTATTTGAGAGCGTCACATTCGTGCACGTTTACCTGCTGTGAACTCCTGTTGACTATTACTATTACTGATAGAACGCACATATCTGGTGGTTATGTTTCGAGTTAATAAAGTAATGTTTTATTCAAGAGAGATGCACCCTTTTGAATGTTCGTGGAGGTTTAACACTGTTGAAAATAAATTTGGCACACTCAGTCTTGCTTTTCTTTTCTTTTTTTCTGGAGTAAACTGATGCCACAGCTCCATAAATCTCTCCACCGGAGAGCGGCTGCGTCTCTCCTCCTTTCCTCCATTGTTGTTTGTGTACCGGCGCACCTGAGCGTCTCTGGTAGAAGCGGAAGGCGCGCTGTCCTCCTATTGGTCAATATGAAGGGACATGTCGTGGGACGTGTCACACTAGACGACAAAACCAAAAAATTCTGACACGCCAGTCTTTCTGCGTCGTGGTCGTGGAGCGTCGCAGATGCCAAATCGCCAATCGCTGATTGTGTCACATTACACGGAGCGAAGACACGACGTCCTACGACCAGACAACGCAGAATCGTGCACGACAGTGAGCGACTGTCTGCGACGCCTCCGTCGGGCCAAAATCGGGCTAAATTCGTGTAGTTTGGACCAGGCTTAAGACACCAACTATCTGCCAAGGCAGGTGACCTCCCTTCCAAACTGGTCCTGATGGAGTTTTTTCCTCACTGTCATCCACCGTCCTGTACAAGCTCAGGATGGGGGATGGATTAAAAAACAAAAAAAAAGATGATGGAAGGTCATTTTTATAATATATTAGCTTTATGTAAACGAAATCCATAAAAACTGGGCTAATGTGGATCAAACAATTAATCCTCCCCTTTCATTCATTCACTTTACTTATTCATCAAATGCTGCTTGGTTTGCCTTCAGTTTTTTGGAACACTGTTATTAGAACTAGAGATTAAAGGTAAACAGATACATCAGCTGGCCAGTATTTTTGGCCGATATTTGCATTTTGTGCTGGTATTGGCATGAGCCAAAACGTCGGGTATGTGTGTGTGTGTATATATATATTTTGTTTATACAGCAGAGGAAAAAAGTATTGAACACGTCAAAATTTTTCTCTGAAATATATATTTCTAGTGGAGAAATATATATTCTCTTTTATACATTTATTTGAAGTACCCTAAAGTAAGTATCTTAAAAGAGTTTTTTAAAATTAGTTTTCATTGTGTCGTTCATTATATTCATTATGGGGGTCAAATGCAGCCCCAAATGTTAGCAGGTTGTATCAGCCATCAGCTGATGAGAAAGAAAATATGTATTGACTCTGAAAAAAAAAAAATTGGTCGAATAAGTTAGAGATGCACAATATTGGAATTTTGGCCGATATCCGATATGCCAATATTCTAAAATGCATGTGGCCAATAACCAATATCGATACAGATATTAAAGCTGGAAAAAATAAATTATGTGATATTCATTCTTTGTGCAAAATTAGAAAAAATACCTTAACTTGTCTTATGTATAACATGTCAAACTTAATCACAGTTGTTCAAGTAAAACTAGTGCGTTATATCCTAGAACCACCTGGATTTTCTTCTCCCTGAGAAAAAAAACAAACAAAAAAAAAAAACAACACTTAAAGACAGGGGATATTTGGTAGGGGTGGGAAAAATATTGATAAACTGAAATATCGCAATATTTTCATATCCTGATATATCGATATTTGAAAATGTGGTAGCGATTTATTTTACCTATGAAATCTGCGTATGAAAATATCGCAATATTTCAGTGAATCGATATTTTTTCCCAGCCCTAATATTTGATTATTTACACAATTGACCGTTTATAAACTCTATTTACACAGAACATCATTAAAGAAATTGTCTTTAGAAGTTTTAAAGTCTGTAAAAAAGACGTTTTTGAAGGAGAAGTTTTTGATTTTTTAGATCTTAAAAACTAGGGCTGGGAAAAAAAATCGATACACTGAAATATCGTGATGTTTTCATATGCAGATTTCATATAGAGATTCAAAAATGCTGTATTGATCTATTTTACCAACAAAATCTCGCGAGATTGCGTAAGATAACGGTGAAATATCGCAAGATTTCTTGACTGAAAAACAAAATATCGCAAGATTTCATCAATAAAATAGATCGATACCACATTTTTACATATCGATATATCAGCATATGAAAATATCACGATATTTCAGTGTATCGATTTTTTTTCCCAGCCCTATAAAAAAAACAGCGGCTTGATTGGTTAAATATCGGTGGGGTGGCCAATATCTTTATATCTCTATCTCTCTATCCCTACCAGAGATGTACCGATCCTGTTTTTACGGATCCAATCCAATACGATACTTGGGCTGAGTTTATCAGCTGATACCCGATAACGATGTGATACTGTTGAAGTAATGAACTATATATATGTTGCCATGGTAGTGAAGGCATCAGGCTGGACGTAAACATTTAGCCTTGATTAAATAAAAGGTAACAAATTAGCACAGATATAAATGTACTCGATATTACTTATTACCAAATAAAGTGTATATTAGTAGTAAAAAGACATAAATAATACTTCTCTGCTCTGTGTGATGACGTAACCAGCGTTGCAAATATAGTGAATAGATGGCTGTACTGTACATCATGCACTGCTGTGCATGATGTTAATAAAAAATTAAATGACTGGATCGGCCTCATTTATGCCATATCTGATCCAGATAATATGTCAATATTGGGAACGGTATTGGAACGGTGCATCTCAAAGTAAAACACCATTTCAGTGGCTTTGTTTGTGTTCAGGTCAGGGATTTAATTGGATTATAGCTGGAGTGGAGTGTATCTTTAAAAGTGCCTTGAGAGGACTTTGTTGTGAATTAGAAATAAAGCTGAACTGAACTCAACTGAACTACTTGAAATAATCCTTCAGGAAAATAAATCTGAGTGTAATATTTTTACAAATGTAAATTACTGTTTAGAAATGTATTGACAGCAGCAGTAATCTAAAAGGTTAAATACATTTCACGAATCTCTCTTCTTTCCTCACTGGCCTCCTCAAAATAATCTCCTATTCAGTGTGTGGGACAGCGAACGCAGCAGGAGCTTGAGAGAGAGCTGCTCCATCCCTCCTCCACCAGCCACTACCCCCATCCCCAGAACAAGGAGAGCTGCTGCCTAATGAGGGAGCTCATTAACACCTATGGCTGCCATGTTTTAATTAGGCTACACATACACACACTCACACACACACTCATCTTTGAGTAGTGCATTAAAAACTCGTGATTTATTATGAGATGCAAGTGGCGAGGTAATAAGACTAAAAACCTTTGAATCAGGTGAAAACTGATGAGATTTCATGCAATATGGCAGCATTTACACGCGCTCAGCAACCTGGTCACCGGCCAGATTCTGGTTGAGGTTTTATTGAGCTTCATCTGAAGTCTGAAAAGGCCTAAAGTATCTCAAATCATACAACTCAATCACAATTTTTTTTGTTTGATGCAAATTATTTGCTTTGATGCTTCATTTAGTACAAAAAGAAAGTTTAACCTGAGTGGTCACTGTGTTTTAACAGAAACAATTATTTATGCCACTCAAACTATGGAGGACCAAAACTGACAAAATTGAAAATAGAAAAATGTCCCCCCCCCCAAAAAAATGAAGTATGTCAATTGGTTACACAAAGACTTTTTAATAAATCGTTTCTACATTAACAAACTACCAAATGTGACATAAATGTATATTTCTACTGTCATTTTCAACTATTTTAATTCAACTTTGTGTTAAACTTTGTAAATGAATAAAATACCAGATGAAAAATAAATACAGAAATAAATAATTTGGGGGGAAATAAAATCTAAACAGAAAAAAATAGGAAAAAAAATAAAAATAAGGAAGAATTTATACTATTTTTATTTATCTTAAAAAATTAAGAAGAAAAAAAAAGTTAAATATTAACTGATAAACTACAAACTACACAGAAAAATAAATGAATAAATAAATAGGTGTATCAACACAAACATAAGCATAATGTATGAAGTATTAAATAAATTAAACAAAAAATTATACAGGAAAATAAATAAATAGGCGTATCAACACAAAGTCAAACGAAAACAGTTGAGAATGACAACAGAAACGTACACTGTCACATTTGATATTTTTGTTGATGTAAAAATGATTTTTTCTTATTTTTGGAACCAAATGACATATTCATTTCTTTTTTGTTCCATTTTTATATTTTTGTATTTACTGTTTCCCTAATCTTGTCAGTTTTGGTTCCCCATAATGAACTTTTTATGTGCCATAAAATGTTTGAAGGGGGGTTTCATTTGACGAAATGAACAAAGGAGAAAAATGGGGAAAAAAGAACAAAGTTGCAAAATAAGAAGTTAAAGAAAAACTTGCAGATTGGGACTATTTCAAACTGAAAAAGAAGACTGTCTTTTGTAAAACCATATTAACTTAGCACATCAGTACAACATCGAACATAAACTAATGTTTCCCGTTGGCATTTAAGTATCCCTCCGTATGCTTGTAAGTTATGTTGGAAGCTAGCAAAGAACAGATGTTTCATCCAACGCCTGTTAAGTCTTTGTGAAGTGGCTCCACACTTAACTCTCCCCCTCTGCCTGGGAATGAATATATATTCAATATATTTGAATAAATTTCAATATTAAAGATGACCATTTCAAAATGAAAACAAGTGGCTGCAAACAGCTTACAGTGAAAACACACGGGCTAATGGGAGGTGTTTTTTAACTGATATATCTTTTAAAGATCCATTCACTAAAACACCATAGAAATATATATTTGTCATCCTTACGAGCTTTAAAAAGTTCCATCTTCCACTTAACACAAGGGACCAAACTAGATTTAAGTAGCAATGTTGCAGCTTTTAAAACATCTAAACAGAATTACAACTAAATACATTAGTTGGAGCCTTTTAATTAGTTTAATGAAAACTTATGAGTCCCGGTAAAACCTGCATGGCATGAAGTGTAGAGGGGCGCAATATAATAATCTTATACTAGATAACAGGAGATGGAGGTTAACAGTTGCGTTTATCTCGTTTGTGTCACAAAGAGGAAACTTACACAGCGTTTACTGCTGTATAACAGTCTGACATTAGCTAATAATAGAGATGGAGTTAGCAGCTGCATCTTTGCTTATTTCACAAAGAGGCAGCTAGCTCAGTTAAAATGCTAATATGCTCGCTAAACTAGCGCATTTAAAACGCGTCTGCTCTCCTTAATGCGCTCTAACAGCGTGTTTCCACGAGGACGTTTGTTGTCACGGAGCACTAAAGTGTAGTTTTATGTAGTTTCAGAAAGTACCACACTCATGCTTGTTTACTGTTTTATTTTGAGTTTAGTTTTTATCAAAATATGCCCTCCATCATGAGAAATATGTCACATTAACATATAAACAACATGAAAAACATGATTTTCATCAGAGTGGGTCTTTTAAGTTCAAATAAAATCAAACCAAAAATGCTGATTTTATTGATTTTACTCTCCACTTCTGATTCTCTGCTGATAACTCCAAATAATAAAGAGCTTTATTAGAATTTTATGCTGACATAAAGTTCAAGAATTACATTTGTTGCGCTGTTTATAAAAGAAACCGATAAGTGACATCTGTCTTTTTTTCCTGATTTCAATAGTAGTAGCTGTAAAAGCAGAAGTATTCATCCAATAACTCAGTTATTTGTTAGTTTAACCAATAAACTGTTATTACGAGTGTCCATTTAAATCCTTGATAAGAAAAAAAAGGACACGTCCATTTAAGACCACGGTTATCGTCAGTAACGGTATGATGCATCACCCAGAATTCAAACCTGATTCTTTAAAGGCAAAACAGATTTCTCATGTTATCATGTGAGTAACATTACGGTCACAGTTTGTCATCTTAGAATAAAACACAGCTGGACCCGTTTTTAATCTATTTTGGTGACAAACATCTTTGGTCTTAAATCTGGGAATGTGGGCTGAAGTGGACAACAGCAGTGTAACACACTGATAGGTGTGCATTAAGACAGAGCCTGCTGTCATTGCACTAATTGTGTTCTCAGCAGTGTAATCCATCACTGGGGGGCCGCCCGGGAACCCGCCTCTGTCCTCTTGTTCTCGCTCCATTGAGAGCCAGTGAAGGCGAGCTGACATAAAGAATAGCTGAGCACCACTCACATGCAAGCGCACACAGCTCCTTGCTAGCTTACTCTCACACAAACCTTCAGTCTGCATCTCCCCGTTCAGCTGCCAGGAATCCCAAACACACCTGGCGGCCGGCCGCGCTGTCTGAGCCCGCCCAATCAGAGCGGCCGGGACAAGTGCTGTCAGGGAGCGACCGAGAAGGCCACATTCCTCTGCACAGCCAGCCCATCCATCACAGCACGTCCGTATAAACACGAGCATCATTAAGGCATCATTACGGTCAAATCATAAGCCAGAGAATCTCAGCGGTGGAGAAGGTTCATCTGCCGGTGGATGTCTGATAAACACGAGCAGCGCTGTTTATGAAGGCGCCCACAGATCAGAAGGCTTCATGTTTTTCTAACTTCGATTTTAAAAACAAAATTCACGTTTTTATGATCATTTGTACCATCTTGTCTGCAATAATATTCCTGCACCTCTCATAGAAGTGGCATAAAAAGGACAAACCAACACGTTAAAGCAGATTTTTTAAAGTCTATACAGTAGATACTTGAGTAGATTATCAGTTAAAAACTACGGATGTTTGATGATGGCTATTTTACTTATATCTGATATAACGATATTATCAAACTCTTAATTTCTGATATCTGATACCGATCTAAGCAGAAAACTGAGAGATACAACTATATTCTGCTCCGAGAGCAAAGATCCAAAAATCTCCCTTCACTCAGCCAGAGGAGTTAATTTTGGACATCTGGCTGCCAAATATCAGATACTAGCAGGTATTAGATACTACCATATATCAGATACTAGCAGGTATTAGATACTACCATATATCAGATACTAGCAGGTATTAGATACTACCATATATCAGATACTAGCAGGTATTAGACACTACCATATATCAGATACTAGCAGGTATCAGATACTACCATATATCAGATACTAGCAGGTATTAGACACTACCATATATCAGATACTAGCAGGTATTAGATACTACCATATATCAGATACTAGCAGGTATTAGACACTACCATATATCAGATACTAGCAGGTATCAGATACTACCATATATCAGACACTAGCAGGTATTAGACACTACCATATATCAGATACTAGCAGGTATTAGATACTACCATATATCAGATACTAGCAGGTATTAGACACTACCATATATCAGATACTAGCAGGTATTAGATACTACCATATATCAGGTACTAGCAGGTATTAGATACTACCATATATCAGATACTAGCAGGTATTAGATACTACCATATATCAGGTACTAGCAGGTATTAGATACTACCATATATCAGATACTAGCAGGTATTAGATACTACCATATATCAGATACTAGCAGGTATTAGATACTACCATATATCAGATACTAGCAGGTATTAGATACTACCATATATCAGGTACTAGCAGGTATTAGATACTACCATATATCAGATACTAGCAGGTATTAGATACTACCATATATCAGATACTAGCAGGTATTAGATACTACCATATATCAGGTACTAGCAGGTATTAGATACTACCATATATCAGATACTAGCAGGTATTAGATACTACCATATATCAGATACTAGCAGGTATCAGATACTACCATATATCAGATACTTGCAGGTATTAGATACTACCATATATCAGGTACTAGCAGGTATCAGATACTACCATATATCAGATACTAGCAGGTATTAGATACTACCATATATCAGATACTACCATATATCAGATACTAGCAGGTATCAGATACTAGCAGGTATTAGATACTACCATATATCAGATACTAGCAGGTATCAGATACTACCATATATCAGATACTAGCAGGTATTAGATACTACCATATATCAGATACTAGCAGGTATTAGACACTACCATATATCAGATACTAGCAGGTATTAGATACTACCATATATCAGGTACTAGCAGGTATTAGATACTACCATATATCAGATACTAGCAGGTATTAGATACTACCATATATCAGATACTAGCAGGTATTAGATACTACCATATATCAGGTACTAGCAGGTATTAGATACTACCATATATCAGATACTAGCAGGTATTAGATACTACCATATATCAGATACTAGCAGGTATCAGATACTACCATATATCAGATACTTGCAGGTTTTAGATACTACCATATATCAGATACTAGCAGGTATTAGACACTACCATATATCAGATACTAGCAGGTATTAGACACTACCATATATCAGATACTAGCAGGTATTAGACACTACCATATATCAGATACTAGCAGGTATTAGACACTACCATATATCAGATACTAGCAGGTATCAGATACCAGCAGGTATTAGATACTACCATATATCAGATACTAGCAGGTATCAGATACTACCATATATCAGATACTAGCAGGTATTAGATACTACCATATATCAGATACTAGCAGGTATTAGATACTACCATATATCAGGTACTAGCAGGTATTAGATACTACCATATATCAGATACTAGCAGGTATTAGATACTACCATATATCAGGTACTAGCAGGTATTAGATACTACCATATATCAGATACTAGCAGGTATTAGATACTACCATATATCAGATACTAGCAGGTATTAGATACTACCATATATCAGATACTAGCAGGTATTAGACACTACCATATATCAGATACTAGCAGGTATTAGATACTACCATATATCAGATACTAGCAGGTATCAGATACTACCATATATCAGATACTAGCAGGTATCAGATACTACCATATATCAGATACTAGCAGGTATTAGATACTACCATATATCAGATACTAGCAGGTATTAGATACTACCATATATCAGATACTAGCAGGTATTTTTGTAAATATTCATTGAAGGATCTACTGTTTTTCAAGGGGTTTAGAAGTCAAGTTATGATCAAAGGAAATGCCTCATAATTAAAAAGACATAAAACATAATTATTGTATCGGTTTTTAGGTGGAATTCACTTCAGACACCCAGATAGAAGCTTTCAAACACAAAAAGTTTGTTTTCTTTTCTCTGATATGACCCCTTTAATTGAAGAGGAGTGTCTTACTTCTCCAGTCCAGCCATGATCAAAGGAGGAAGCACCAGGATGGGCATGGGCAGGACCACTCTGGTCAGGGCCGTCTCCAACAATGCCTGCCACGAAAAATCATATCTCCTCATCACTTTGCCGTAATACAATAATCAGAAATACATCAATAATCATCAGAAATGCAATAATAAGCAAACATCGTGGTCAGTGTACATGAGATACGAGACGTACATGCCTGGCAGCCACTTTTGACGTTCCCACCACTTCCCCGTTATCGTCGAGCACACTGATCCCCTCTGACAGCTCAGAGTGTCTCATGAGTACTACGTTGCAGACGTTCGCACTTGCTGTGAAGAGCAAAGAATATTTATATTTTAATATTTATCGTTATGTACCCACCCCGGGCGCTGTAATTAGTTACCCAGTCCTCTCAGGTTAAACTTCAGATGGGTTAAAAGCAGAGAACAAATTTCCTAGTACAGATTATTGAAGTATAAATTATCATTATTTTGTATTATTCTGTGACTAGAGCACAAGGTCAGGCAGGTCATCAGGAGCCGGCAGTTGACATAGTCTTTCATTAAAGGAACTACGGTCAGTAGCGTTACCAAGAGAGGAATTAATAATTAATAAATCAAAATAAAATAAAAACAGTTATTTCAGAAAGACTTGTAATATCCTGAGATCTTTCAGCCACTGAGGCATCATTGCTCATTGGAGGATGATCAAGACAGACCTAAAAACCTTTCCTGAAGTGCTGCCATGAGCTTGATAATATATTTTCATCTATAGTGGCTTATAAACCATTCGTGTCATTTTCCCCCGTTACATCCTGAAATTTCAATTGATTTTTTTCCCACTGTGATGAATCTGACCTATACACATAAAGTCATAATTGTTGACATTGTGTTTATGAAAGGAACGTGTTTAAAGTTTGGCATCGGGCTCTGATCCCATCATTCTTTGTGCAAACATTTCATCATTTTATGCTGGACTGATGTGAGAAATTCTCACCTGAATCCATAGTTGGTGCTGAAACCACCACACAAGGAAGCTGGGAAGCACGCAGAATGTCAAAAGACTGAGTCAAAAGGGCTAAATGAGCAGAAACTGTAGCTCCATGTCCAACAAAATCTATTTCTGTTACTCTAATTAAACTTTTCTTTCATCTGTTTGCACCCTTATTTTCAGTTTGTGATTGAAAATGACAATAATAGTAATAATAATAATGATAATAATGAAAAAAATCCAGACTATGAAGCCCTGAACTCCTCAGATGGAGAAAGTTTGGAAGGTAACTTAACTTTACTTATATAGCACTTTTCAAGGATAAAAGCAATAAAAAGTGCTTCACAGCATAAAACAAAATGAACAACAAAATAGACACAGACTCCCCCAAGCAAAAAAATGACTTAAAGATCAAATCATCTAGGAGCAATAAAACCACATAAAAATGCACTTAATTAAAAAAGATCAGTGGTAACAAAAAAAAAGTCTTAAGAAATAAAATTAAAAAAATCTTTAAAAAAAAAAGAATTTAATAATAAATACTATTTTTTTTCCAAAGCAAGGTGAAATATAGATTATTTTCAAATCAATATAAAAAATAATCAAATGCTAAACTAAAAAAGTAGGTCTTAAAAACATCTCTGCAGCCCTGAGGCCCTCAGGCAGGCTGTTCTACAGGCAAACCCCATAATGTTGAAATAAAGCCTCGCTGTAAGTTTTTGTACGAACTAAAAGGCTGGTAACTGAGGACCTCAGGGTCCGAGAGGGCTCATAACTGAAGAGCAGATTAGATAAATAAAAAGTAAGAAGGCCCAAGACCATTAAGACATTTACAAACAACTAAAAGAACTTAAAATTCAAGCCTAAAACGCACGGATAGCCAATGCAGCGACTTTAAAACTGATGTAAGAGGCAACCTGATCAAGAACAGTTTTGTAAATAAGAATATGCTAATTCTTTAGCCTTTATATGGACATGGAGAAGCTAAAAAAATATAGATATCGAGTTGCAAATCACCTCCACCAAGGAGGTAATGCAACTGAGGGCGTCTGTCTGTCTGCTGCAAAATAACTCCAAAAGTCATGAACGGATGTGGATGAAATTTTCAGGTAATGTTGATAATGACACAACCGATTAATTTTGGTGTTGATCCGGATCACTGTCTGGATCCATTTTTTTTAAGGATTCTTTATCACTGCGAGATAGGGCCAAATGAGGAGAACTGAGCTGCTTGGGGGAGGTCAGAGTGCTTTTCTAGTAAAGGTTTACATTTGAGAAGTCTCCAGGCTTCACAGAAAAAGTTGTGTTTCATCAGAATAATAAAAGACTCAAACTTCCGAATCAGGTGGCCTAAAAGAAGCAAATATAAAGGAATAAGAGGGACAAGAATTGATCCCTGAGGAACCTCACAGTTAAAATAGGCACAAGGAGATTTGCTATCATTACTTGCTGTGATTGTGAGTCTGTGTCCAAATATTGAGTACTATAAATGTTAGCATACTTGCAGAGTTCGTCTTGTTTGATCAGTACATACTGGAAGAAAAAGACCACATCCCATCAGACCACCTTTTCAAAATGATACCACTTAAAGAAACTAGAAGCAGGATTGATCACGAGATAAAAATATCACAAGTCTGCCACCAACAACCGATAACGCAGCTCTCTGAGAGATGCTAAACTCCTCCTTGCTTTACTCACAGGCTAAAAGAAGAGCATCACTGCTGTCATTTGTCATAATTCACAAAACTGAGCACAAGGTGTGAGTGTGACTTTGAAACAAATAACGTCAAATCAGCATTAGGCGATAAAATGGAGGCGGCTGGCAGGTTGACAAACAGAAGTGTCGTTCCCCTCTGATTTATTCACGAAAGCCAAAATGAACACAAATGTATGTTAATGTAGACGGACCTTTCTTCTTGACTCTAATAGGAATAAGGAAAACTCATTTTAGAGAGTTTAGTGGTGGCGCCCCAAGCCTTTTTAATTTAAGACAACAGCGTTCAGTTATCTTTCCTGAGGCCTGCAGGGATGGCAGGTTGCTTTGTGAGAGGAATTTAATTGACTGAACAAACAGCTTTTATTTTATTTTCTTTCTTTTTTTTTACCTACAAGGGATTTTTTTTATACATACATATATATAATCCAAAGCAATTAACAAAAGGACAGATATGATTTTGGCAAGCAATGACAAAAACTACAGCAGAAAGATCAAATTCTCAAAAAGACATTTGTAATTACATTAATAAAGGCATCAAAGTAATTAGAAAAATTAGATAATTGCAAAATCTGCACAGCTTAATGCTGGCATATGTTTGTAATTTGTAATTATTTAAAATAATTACATTTATGTACTCTCTAATTATATCTGATAATTAGAGTTAACCTCATGGAAATGCAACCATGATTTCTTTCTACTAAATTAAGTCCTAAATATCACAAATAATGACAAATATTTTCTAAAGAAAACTAATTAATTATACCAGCAAATTTCTGCTCGCTTGGATTTCCCCCGTTAAGGTCTTTATAATTTAATTGAATGACAGGCGGCCACTTGATTAGGTTATTACAAATAAATCTAGCCTTAAGTAAGCAAACAAAATCAAACGGGTGAAAATTCAAACAGCACTTTGCTTTCCCTCGCTTCAATTAGCCATTTTAATTACCTTTTATATGGGCCTACAAAAACAACAACAGCAACAACAATGCACCGACTGAAATCAGGTAAATGAGGCCTTGACATAGACGCTACTTTAGGGGTAATTATCCAATTTGTTTGCTGCAGCAGAGTTCCAACGAGCAGCCAATTACCAGGCAAAGGCTGCGCTGCAGAAACCTGTTGATTTAATTAGAAGAGCCGCTTTGGTAAGGGAAGGGGGGCGGGAGGGGAGCGGGCAAACAATTTAATTATGAGCCAGCAACCCGGGGCATTCTGGGACACAGGTTTATACCCCTGGGTGTGATTGTGTTTGCGGGAGAGTGGCATGAAAATAAGCTCTGTGGCTCCTCACGTCTGACAGGCCGAGCGCTTCGTATGTTTTAGAAGCGGACGGCGAGGACTCGGATGAAACAAAATCGCTCCATCTTGGCTTTCACAGAGTTAATGTGATCACAGAGGAGTAACAAAAGGTTTTAATGTGCATCAGTGAGGGGAAGAATGAGCTTAAACCAGGACTGCACCTGCACGATGAATGCAGAAAAAGTAAAGTGTGTGCAGCTTTAAAAAAATCCATAAAATGTTGATTTAAATAATATTTAAAAAAATGAAAAAACATCTTTATTCTGAGGACTTACCCACTGCAGGGAAGGGGATGAACCTCTGCACCAGAAGCCTGGTGGTTGGACTGAAGTGGCTTGCTTTCTGGATTAAAACATTTAGCCCAACCTGAAGATAAATGACATGCATGACACTATCGGTCTGTTTGAAGAAGCCAATGTTTCACACATTACATATTTGGAAATGTAAAGTGCCAGAAATGTGATAATTGGGGGGGAAACTGACAAAATTTCCTGACGCTGTGTATAAATAACGGATTGGTTAAAGTCTTAACATACTAAAGGTTGGAGTCGCTCAGATAACACAACACTTCAGCCTCGCGCTCTCCTCAGCCCAGTTGGGGGTCGTCACCAGAGCGGATGTTTAATTGGAAAGGCTCTTGCCCCCTCCCGGCCTGTCGTTCCTCCCTCCAGACTCCCTGCCATTTTTTCCTGCGCTTGCCATCATTGTCGGGCCTGAGGCCATCAGCCAGACCAGTAATTGGTCGCTTTGAGCTCCTACTCCGTGCTTGGGGATGGGCCATGCAGGCGCACCAGCATACCAAGAAAAACTGATGAATGAACTATCAATTCTGCTTCTTTTAAAAAATATTAAATATCGCATGTAGCATCTAAAGAGGTAATTATGTTAAATCAAGCTGAAGTTACACATTTAAGCCACAAATCAACTCAGGTTTGTTGTTGTTTGGTGTGTAAAGGGTTGACGAGACAGCCGATTAAAGATCATGAGGTGTCAGCTCTTTATGTAATTGATATGTGCACACATGCAGTCTCAGGTGCTGCTGTTCACCCGAGTAATGCATCGAGCCACGTGTGTCACGGGGAAGCCATGCCCCCCCTGTGGTACTCCAGTCCACGGAGGTGGGTTTACAGTCGTGCTCAAGATTATTAACACCTTCCAATTAAAGAAAAGGCTAAATTGACAAAAGTTATTAAAATAAGAAACTAAAGAAACTAATAATTTAAAAAAATTATAAAATGATAGTTTAGTGAACTAAATTAATAAGAGAAAAAAAAATCTGCCAATGAAACAAGTACAATTTTCTAGATAGGATTTCTTGAAATAAGATGCATCGCCTTCAAACAAGATGTTTCTCTCACTGAAATGTTTCTCTTGAAGTAATTTTGTCTTATTCTGAGTGTGATGAGATATTTTGACTAAAAATTAGAAAAATATTCTTCATGAGATTTGAGTTTTTGCAGTGTAGCTTCAGAGCCCCACCCTGCTTGTTCGCTTGTTTTATTTTTTGTGTTTGTTTTTAATATTTCTTTAAAACCACAATTCAAATTCAGTGTTTATGATTTTCATTGAATTTTTTATTTATTATTACTTTTGTCAATTTCAAAGTATTTCACTGACACCTTCTTTTTTTACCTTCTTTCTTAATCTTGAGCACAACTGTACATTGAAAGTTAAAAACATCACTCTCAATTCCAAACTGATGACTGAAGAAGTATGATTTCTGTAATCTTTTATTTATTTATTTCTCTACTTTTATTAACGTGAATAACATGGAAAACAATCGAGACAAAAAAAAACGAAATAGATTGAAATAACCAAACAAGCCAACAAGAAGATAAACAAGAAAACCTACAAAAAGGAGAAATAACAAAAACCTGGTGAGTGTGAAGCAGCACTTTCCCAAAAGTAAGTAGAGTCCAGTCTAAGTGGAATAATATAGTGAGTCCATTTTGTCCAATAAGAGAAGAAAAGCTCTTTGGCTATTATCGGCTGTTGTCTCTTCCTCATCATTAATGTCATATGTGTTGCTTATCCATTCATTCAGGGTCGGGCTGTAATGTTAAAGCCATTTCTTAGTGGAGGCTTTTTTAGCTGCAACCTGCAGATTATGTAATATTTTAAATAAATACTAATACATATTAGTTTAAAAAAATAAATAGTTTTCTTATTCCAGGTGACATCATTTTGTTTATACTTTTGGAAATAAACACGTATTTACATTTTAATTTGCATTATGCGCAAAACCTGATGATGTATGTAAACATTAACCATGATTTAAAACTGGATTAGAGGCAAATACAGTAGCTAGGGATAAATTAAATGAAGCATTCATCCATAAAAAATATGAAAATGTAATAAAGGTTCAATGCAAACTTAATCAAATAAATTCAAATAATTTTTTGGCTTTTTTTTTTTCTTCCCAATGGAGCATCAGAACATGGCACAAGAAACTGCATTTTCTATCATTTAAACAGAATCCAAATTCAATACTCAGGAGCAAGATCAGCAGATGCTAGCCCTGGAGATGGATTTAACAGGAGCAAGTTTGGCATAAAAATAATCACATCTTTGCATTTCTGAAATCACGTCATGATAAACTGAACAGTTACAGCGGAAAACTCACGGCAATGGACACAGCACTGGTCACCGCTCCGACATATCCCTGGAGGAATTTGGAAACTGGAGCAGGCTTAAACAGACAGCAGAAATTAAGAGACCAATAATTGAAACATATTATTTCAAATGGTGTTATTTTTCCAGGTGCAGTTACCGTGGAGGCGTTGCGGTTGCAGTAGTTAACGCAGGCATTGTGACTCTGGTTTAACCACTAGAAAAAGAAGAAAAGCTAAAACAGCCGAAGCAAACAGGAGCTTGAAAGTAAATGTAATATTTTCAGGAATACCGATTTGATTTCAGGACATTTTGGTTTTTAAACAGAAAACAGCAGAAACAACAAACGATTATCTGTAAACACAAGAAAACAAAGATCCTCAGAGAATGTATCTGATGAAGACATGCTGAAGCTTCTGAACTCAAGCTTTAATTAATGCTTTTCTCATCAACTTCTTGTTTAAATGTACAGAAGAGTATGACGGCCACTGAAGAATTAAAAAAAGAAGAAAAAAAAGAATTCTGAGAAAAAAAAAAGTATGAATTTTTACTTTAAAGGGACAAGAGGCAGGAACTTAAAAAAAACCAAACATGCATGTCCATTTTTTTTTAATATTAATGGGTGATGAAGCGCTAAATACCAAAAAAATAACGTTTCCACCCACGTCTCTCTCCGTTGCCTTGAACAGGCTGTGTGCTGCATAAAGCTGCAATTCGGTGTCTGAATTTCCCGCGCTGCCCTGCGGACGTGACGTCAAATGACCTACATCCGCAGTTTTGATGCAGGAAAAAGACGGTCACGTTAAATTCAAACAGTGTAAATGATAGTTATGGATTATTCTGCCGTCAGCAAACGATCCAGATCAACTGAAAGACACTAAAAAGTGGAACTACGAGTGGAACTCCAAAAAAGTTAGTAAACAACATTATAGCTTCAGTTTGTGCTCCTGTGACGGCTTGGCTCGCGTGGCTGCAGTTACCTGAAGCGCCAGTCGTGGCAGTTGCGAGTTTTGATTCTTAATCTTGCCTCAAGTCCCTTTATTCTAAGAAGTCTGACTTTTTTCAAGAACAAAAAACTACTTTTTTTCTTTTTCAGTTTCTGAAAAAGAAAAAAAAATCTAAATTCTGAGAGAAAAAAAACTAGAATTCACCCCCCCCCCCCCCCAAAAACTTCTTTTTTTAAAATAAAATAAAATAAAATAAAAAAATTAATAAAATAAAAAATAAAATAAAACATAAAAATTCAGCAAAAAAAGGCAGAATTCTTACTCCCCCCCTCCCCCCAGAAAATAAAAGAGGGAGATTTTTTTTTTTTTTTAATTTCTGAAAAAAAAGTCTAAACTCTGACTTTAATCTAAGACTTCTGATCTTTTTTCTAGAACATAAAAAGTTGTTTTTTTTTGTAGAAAATTTTCTTTTTTGGTTTCTGAAAAACTCTAAATTCTGAGAAAAAAAAAATCCAAATTCCGACATGGTTTTGCCCAGAAATTGGGGGAAAAAAATGAAAGATTTTTTTTTCAATTTCTGAAATATAAAAAGTTAGCATTCTGATTTGTTTTTCCCAGAACATGAAAAGATTTTTTTTTAGCAGATACTTTCCTTTTTTTTGTTTCTGAAAAAGTCTAAATTTTGAGAAAAACGCCAGAATTCAGACATTTTTCCACCAGAAAATCTTTTAAAAGAATTGGGAGATTTTTTTTTTTAATTTCTGAAAAAAAAGTCAGAATTCTGAATTTTTTTTTTCTCAGATCTTTATTTTTTCCTTCAGTGGCCCTCAGCCTCTTCTGTACAATGAAACAGAAACAATTCAAAAATGTTTCTTATTTGCCCTAAAGTGTCTAGCTGTAATCAAAGCTGACTTTTATTGGCTGCCATGTCTGCAGTGGCAAACTGGCAGGGGAAAACTGTAATATTCACAAAAATACTTAATATTGTGACTCATCTATTTAAACTAATTAATAGATGTTTACAACAAAACTGATACTGGCACGATTTCAGTCTGAGCTGTACTGTGGAAGTAATACCTGCCAGAAGACAGTTGACACCAATGTTTGATTTGGGAGGAGGAGGCCAACAACCTGCAAAAAGAGAAAATAAAAATCCAATTAAAACAAGTGTAAAACACCAAAAAAAGAACTGCTTGGCAGTCTTGGTTTATACTTGTTAAATAAGCGTGAAAATTGGATTTGGATGAATTAAACCCAAGTCTTACCACTGGTGTGCCAAATGGGATGAAACCTGTTAAAAGACACTCAGTATTATGACTCTCACCGTCGACTGTGTGTAATTTTAAATATTTAAGTTACTTTGCAGCTACTTACTTATTTAAAAATACCAAACTTCCTAATCTTTTAGGGTGATTTTGGTCTGTATACTGTCACTTTCTAAACTTTCTTTCCTTTGATACAAAAATGGAAAAACTGCTAATAAAAAAAAGAAAAACGCTTGTTTTTCCTACATCTTGCTGCCTAAAACTAAACAAAAATTGAAAAAGGAACCACTATAGGTTTTCTGAAAATGTTTTTGTTCCATAGCAGCAAATCCATCTATCCTGTTTGTGGGAGCATTTGTTATTTATTTATTCTAAAACCTCAAAAATAGAAATAAAATTATAGCTCTTCAAAAATTCCTGCACATTTAGGATAGACATGTATTGGGGATGTTGATATTGGGTTTTTTTTTGGCCAATATCTGATTTATTGATGTCGTCCAGTCCTCAATTTCCTACATCTAAAATCAACTGATAATGATCTCTGCAGACAACTGTGAGGTTGTATCTCTCATCTGCTGAGAGACAGCTACTGTATATTCCGCTCTAAGAGCAAAGATCCCAAAATATCCTTAACTCAGCCAGAAGAATTCATGTTCGACATCTGGCTGCCAGATATCAGATACTAGCAGGTATTAGCTAACATGTGTCTAATTCTAATGTTTCTAACAACTTGGTAACTTAACAAGTTAAAACCAGACATATTATCAGCAGCTTTAAAGCAAGTCAGTCTGTAGCAGCAGCAGCTGCACCGTAGTCACATGACTATGAAAGGAATGCTGGGAAATGAAGTTCTTCCAGAATAACAGGGACTTTTCTACATGCTGGACCAATTTTGTATCAGAAGAACAAGATCTTGTGAGATTTCATTTGCATAATTATTGATGTGAAAAAACCGATGCATATTTCTCGATATCACATCTTAAAAGAATAGTTCACCCACAGAATGATATAACTTTATTTTCCACTTACCCGGATGGTGAGCAAGACTCTGGAGCACTTTTTTATTATCTCAAATGCAGCCGGCGATCAGGACGACTTCTCGTTTCCCCCCAACTTTCATACAATGGAGTTTGCCAGGGTCCGAGCCAAAAAGGTCCATAAATGTCCACAAAAAATTGTCAATATTCCTCCATCCTGCTTGTCCCATGTAATCCAAGTGTCCTGAGTGGGTAGCGTCCAGAATTTACTCGAAACAACGTCATTCATATATTTTTAGAGCCTAAAAAGGAGTTTTGTTTACTTCCGCAAAGTGCGCACATGCGCGGTCACGAAACTACAGAAGCCTCTGTGTTCAGAGCCTACTCTGCCGATAATGCAAGCGTGGAAGAAGAAATTCACTGTTTACATTGTGGAAAGAGCGACAGAGCTTTAGACAAACCGGGACAAACACAGGAGGGGTTGGATATTGATTTAAAAGAAAGAGAGAGAAAGAAAAAGAGAACGCACGATCTCGTCTGCCGCAGCTTTCGTAGTTTTGTGAATGCGCATCGGCGTGCTCGCTAGACATGCGATATAGTACTGTTTAGGCTCTAAAAATATACTAAATGATGTCGTTCCAAGTAAATTATGGACGCTACCCACTCAGGACACTTGGATTACATTGGATGAGCAGTATGGAGGAATGTTGACAAGTTTTTGTGGACTTTTATGGACCTTTTTGGCTCAGACCCCAGCAAAGGGTCTGGGTCGGCTTTGGCCGATCATGAAAGTTTTTTTGCATCTCCACAGATAAAACCTGGGAGGGGTACCCTCATATCCGACCCAGCCCGGCCTACTTTTTTGGTTCCCTTTGGTAGGAGTACTGATCTAACCGATCCGGACCAAAGAGGTGGAGCTAATACACACCAATACAAAGCAGGGGTGACTCATTTTGTTTCTGTCACGTGTGGTGCTTTAATGTTGATATCGGCGTTGCACGGCGATGATGTCAGACTTGATCTCGTAGTAGCGCTATTTGGTTAAAAGATGGGTTTCCTGTTTACAAACATTGGCCAGTTGCGCGCGCAACATGAGGTCAAAAAGCCTGTGTTTAGTATTGGAGTCTACGGCCAAACACGCACTCATATCATTCATAAAAATGTAAATTAACCCATTACAAGAGATCGTTGTGTTTTACAATTATATTGAATAAATCTGTATTTTGATGACGAATAACAAAATACCGACGCTGCGTTGCTGTGTTATATTTCTATCACGATTACACTAACTTGGTGGAGTGCATCACCCGGAAACGGCATTTTTCTGGTTAAAACATGGATATTATTCGTGTTGGACCTCATTTGAAATTTGCCTGAAAAACCTGAGTTAGAAAGCGGCTTAAACTTTCGTTTAGACTCTTTGTTAAAACCAAAGAGGCCACAACAATGTGCAGCCTGCAGCAGGAAACTTCAGCTCCGGTGTCGTCCTCACAATGATCTGACTTACAGGAGCAACTTTCACTAGTTCTGGGATTAAACCAGGCAAATGACAACATCATCACTACTTTGGAAAGGAGCTGATTCCAGCTGTTAGGGACTAACACGCATTGCTGTCGGTAAGTTTAACGATGCTAATGTGTAGCGTTCTGCTTTATTGATGTAGGAAAACGTGGTGGACAGTAGACAGACTAGCTAAATGCTATCAAGCTAACTGCTCAGCAAGCTAACAGTATAAACACAAACGCCATCTGATTTACGATATTTTTTTCATTTACTAAATCTCCGGGATGCGTTGTTATGCCAAGAGAATATTCGTAAACGGCTCCACCATCAGTTTCTTCTTCTTTTCCTAGGTAAGTTACGTGCCTCAGCAGCAGAGGACGGCTGTCACACACAGTCTTTACAGTTTATCGTCATGCAGCCGATCGCGGCGGTGATGCTGCTATTACAGTCTTCCCACTAGAATACGGGAATAATTTCTGCCTCCGCCGTGGTTTAATCCTACATGTGACCATGGTGAAAGACTAAATAAATCATAGTCTGAACCGGAATAAGTTATCTGGGAGGGTTTTCTGAAGATCAGTCACGCCTACTGTCCTATTTTCACCATTTTCAACTGTTCACATGCATTAATGTTTTGATTTTTGCAACCGAACAAATACCAGGACTCAAACATTATATTTCCCCGACACTTTCACGTCATATCTTGACCTAATCTGCATTAAAAGTCGAGTTTTGTATGTAAAACACACGTCTTCTCATAGTTCAGTAATGCTTTTCCTTCTGTTTTCGTGTGGTGCTTTGGTTAGAAGGCGTTGCACGGCGATGATGTCACTCGATCACGTAGCAGCGCTATCCGGTTAATACTCGGGTACGGTCTGCTGTGGGGACACAACGTGAAATCCACGCATCCAAACCAAAACCCACCCAAATTCGGCCCGACCCAGGCCCACGGGTGGAAACGGGGCTTAAGTTTGCCCTAAAAACCTGCTTTTTTTCTCCACACTGAAGGGCTCGGATAGTCTCAACGAGTGTCCGACATCATACTAGAGAGGAGAAATGAGCCAAAGTATCTACATTATCTGGAGATCGCTGTTTGTTTTGGTGTCTGTGTCCACATTTCAAGATGCTGGAAATCAAATCTCATTCCAAAATCGCGCGATAACTCGCACCAAAACACCGGACACAAACACCAAAACAAATGGCAATCTCCAGGTAATGTAGTTACTTTGGTTCATGTCTCCTCTCTAGGATGGCGTCAGACACTCATTGAGACTATTCAACACCTTCAGTGTGGAACAAAAAGCAAGTTTTAAGGGCGATCTTAGAACTCGGGGGCCAGTTGCCCCATACTTATCATTAGCTGGGCTGCTAGGCTGCCTGCCAGGATAAATACTGAAGCTATCTTGAAAATTCCTTTCTCCATCACTCACATATATGAAAGGACATGAAAACACACCCCAGGTTTAAAAAAAAAAAACCAAATTCCCCTTTAATTCTGTATGTAATCAAAAAAGGCCAACCAGTTTTGGAAACAACCCGGCGTACACAGAGCAGAGATCATTTCTGTCTCATGTAACTTGTCTCACAGGTAAAAACTGATACAAATCGAAGCCCTTATTTTCTTTTTTCCCTCCATCTTCACTCCAAGTACAAATAAGAAAACAGATGAAGTTAAATTATTTTGGTTTGAGGAGCAAAATATGAAAAAACAAGCAGTTGCTCCCGTTTTTCTGCCCTCTTTCCCTCCAGGAAAACTGCCTGAGAGTCCATGAACCATTTTTCTCTGAATCATTTTGACTTTAAATGTGAATTTTAAACGTTTTGTTCTTAACCGTTCTGCTCCATCATGTTTAAACGGAGCCTTAGATGCTGTACTCGGCAGTATGTTGGTCCTAGCAGGTTAATCCCTGCTGTCTCTTCCTCCTTTTGTCTGTCCTGTTCGTTCTCGCGCCCACCCACCCTCTGACACTTCACAGTCGTCCTCACAGAAAAGGTGCTTCAACACTCAACCAAAATACGAATGTTTGCTTCTTCAGAAACACCAGAGAACTTCTGTCTCACCGTGGGGGAGAGGTTTTAATCAGCACCCAGCTGAGCGTGACCTTTTCCAGGCCTGACACAACCTGAAGAGCCCCGTGGAGCCATGACAGTTCCCAGGGTGAACAACGGCTCCAGCGTTGGACCACATAACAAGCCCCCAGACCCCACGTCCCCCGAGACTTCTTACACAAGCTGCATTACCTGACATCCGGAAGGGCATGAGGATCTTCTCCCCTGTGTCAGGGTGGATGATGGCCTGTAATAAGAGCACAATGATCACCATCACATGATAATGAGTTCAGAAAGATTCAGGTTAGTAAATTAAACAAGTAACGGAAGCAGAATTAGTGGAACTTATAACCAGTCTGTTACATGGTAACTAGTGCAAGCATCAGAGACATTAATGATATGCAACTACTGTCGTCAAATATAACATTAACCTGGACCGACTGTTCAAAATCTGCAAAAAATAGGGGTGGGACTTGATTTAAAAAAAAATATCTAATTAATTAGAGGCTTTGTAATTAATTAATATTGATTAATCACATTTTAATCACATTGCAAAAATTGCCCCCAAAAGTATCATTTTCTTTACAGAATCTGAATCAAATAATAGACACAAACATCAATATTGTAAATCTAGGCTTTACTGATGTCTGATCAAACGCATTTAATTGTATTTTAATAAAAAGTAGAAAAAGAATTTAAAATATTTATCAATTCATCATCAGGCATGGTCCAGTCTAAAACATAATGGCACTGACTTATTTTTGAGTAACTCTCTGGATAATCTATGTTTGTAAAGAGCATGGGAACAGTTCACACAGTAAAAACTCCTGGGTTATTTCCTCAATCCATATTCTGGGTTATTTTGGTTGGGTTAAAATTAATATTTTTTTCAGAGAACAACTTATTTTCTGTGTAACATGCCTTTTACCTAATTATAGGGTTGTTTTGGTTATTTTACCATTTCTGGGTTATTTTTTAAAGAATGAGCCATGTTCTGGTTTAGTCGGCCAGAAAGAAGAGGCACCTCCTCCCCTCTCTCCCGTAGAAGACCATCCACCTCCCCCTCTCGATAGCCGTCAGTTTTCACACACTTTCACCCACTTAACTGAACCTGTCATTTGTGCAACATCGTACAAGGCGAACGATTCGCAAGTTTGAGAATGTTGAATGACGCTTTTCACAGTGTCCCGGCTAGTTTAGCACAGGTAGCATGTGGGCTCACAAGTTTCTTAGCAATTTACTAGACTGCTGAAGTTCAGGGTGAAATAAGGCATATTTGCATCGTAACCTGAAGTAACCAAAGCTGAGGTTATTTTTGACCCACTGCTGGGTTAAAAAGGGACCAACTAATTTCTGGGTTACTTCTACCCAGATTTTTTTTTGTTTTTTAATTAATTAATTAAATTTTTTTTACACAACTTTGGGTTGAATATTTGACCCAGATGTTGGGTTATATTGAGTAGAATATTAAATTATTTAACCCAGTAGTTGGGGGGGGGGGTGTTGACCCAGGAGTAGTTAGTGTGTAATCATACATTTTTTAAAGATGTTTCTAAAAAAAAAAATAATGCTTGAAGGTTTTGGGTCACTTCCCATTTAATCCAATGAGAAACATGATCCCAAACGTTTGTGTGATCGTAAATACTGAGAAGAAATCACACCCACATGAATGTCAGGACCCAACACCTACAGTTGTCCTATAAATCATTCATATCCTCCAATTAAAGAAGGAAAAAATAAGCTGTCGGTGAAATAAGATGAAATTGACAAAAGTAATAAATAAAAATTCTATGAAAATCATGACATTGATTTAGAATTGCGGTCGAACAGAAATATTAAAAACAAACAAAAATTAAAACAAGTACAGTGGGTACGGAAACTATTCAGACTCCTTTAAACTTTTCGCCCTTTGTTTCATTGCAGCCATTTGCCAAAATCAAAAAGTTGATTTTATTTCTCATTAATGTCACTCAGCACCCCATCTAGACAGAAAAAAATGGAAATGTCGAAATTTTGGCAAATTTATTCAAAAAGAAAAACTGAAATATGACATGGGCATAAGTATTCAGTACTTTGCTCAGTACTGAGTAGAAGTACTTCTGAGCTGGTACAGCCATGAGTCTTCTTGGGAATGATGCATCAAGTGTTCCACACCTGGATTTGGGATCTTCTGGTTCTTCTTGCAGATCCTCTCCAGTTCTGCAGGTTGGATGGTGAACGGTGGTGTTCAGCCATTTTCAGGTCTCTCCAGAGATGCTCAGTTGGGTTTAAGTCAGGGTTCTGGCTGGGCCGGTCCAGAATGGTCCAGAGTTGTTCTGATCCGCTCCTTTGTTATTTCAGCTGTGTGCTGAGGGTCATTGTCTTGTTGGAAGGTGAACCTTCAGCCCAGCCGAGCTCCTGAACTCTGAAGCTTTTCTTCCAGGATTTCTGTACTTGGCTGCATTCATCTTTCCTTCAACTGCAACCAGTCGTCCTGTCCCTGCAGCTAAAAAACACCCCCATAGCATGATGCTGCCACCACCATGCTTCACTGTTGGGATGGTATTGGGCAGGTGATGAGCAGTGTCTGGTTTTCTCCACACATACCGCTTCAAATTCACTCCAAAAAGTTCAATCTTGGTCTCATCAGACCAGAGAATCTTATTTCTCTCAGTCTGGGAGTCCTTCATGTGTTTTTAGTAAACTCTATGCGGGCTTTCATATGTCTGCACTGAGGAGAGGCTTCCATCGGGTCGCTCTGCCATAAAGCCCCGACTGGTGGAGGCTGCAGTGATACTGACTTTGTGGAACTTTCTCCATCTCCCTACTGCATCTCTGGAGCTCAGCCACAGTGATCTTTGGCTTCTTCTTTATCTCTCTCACCAAGGCTCTTCTCCCACCATGGCTCAGTTTGGCTGGACGGCCGGGTCTAGGAAGAGTTCTGGCCGTCCCAAACTTCTTCCATTTAAGGACTATGGAGGCCACCGTGCTCTTAGGAACCTTTAGTGCTGCAGAAACTTTTGTAACCTTGTCCAGATCTGTGTCTCGCCACAATTCTGTCTCTGAGCTCCTTGGACAGTTCCTTCCACCTCATGATCCTCATTTGCTCTGACATGCACTGTGAGCTGGAAGCTCTTATATAGACAGGTGTGTGTTTCCTAATCAAGTCCAATCAGTTTAATTAAACACAGCTGGACTCCAATGAAGGAGTAGAACCATCTCAAGGAGGATCAGAAGAAATGGACTGCATGTGAGTTAAATATGAATGTGACTGCAAAGGGTCTGAATACTTATGACCATGTGATATTTCAGTTTCTTTTTTAATAAATTTCCAAAAATTTCTACATTTCTGTTTTTTTCTGTCAAGATGTGGTGCTGAGTGACAATAATGAGAAATAAAATGAACTTTTTTTTATTTTGGCAAATGGCTGCAATGAAACAAAGAGTAAAAAGTTAAAATGGGTCTGAATGCTTTCCGAACCCACCGTACATTCCCACTAGACTTAATGGGGAGCTTTCAGAGAGCTAAAACTCAAACAGTAAAGTGTACTCACAATAACTCCAAATGATATAATCATACTATGACCATATACACACAAAGTTACTACACTGTGAGTGTAAATTATCTTCTGTATGAGTAAATTTTCACTGGTGCAAATGGCTTTGAACATCTAGTCGTGCTGTATTTTATTCACTGATGTTTGTTTTTGTTGTATAAACAGTTACATTAAGCTGGACTGCAGAAACCGGTGGCAGTTTTGTTGCCTTCACAAACACAATGTCAAAACAACCAGATAATAAAGATTGACATCCCAGATTGTGTGTGTAGTGCCAAAGCAAAAGGAAATCATACCTGCTTTATCTTCTGAGCTTGCCAAAGCTGCAAAATATAAAAAACAGAGAAAAGAAATTTAAAATTTCTGTTTAAAATAAGTAATTAAAAAAAAAAAAAGATAAAACATGTAGGTATTTCTTCAGTGTTTAACTGAGATGGTGTGATTTTAAACAGCCATTAGTTTAACACAAGTCCTGTTTTAGAATAAACAAACAATCTTAATCTTATTTTATGACCATTTCAACTAATTCAGCTGTTCCCAAGTGAGTTCTGCTGTTAAAGTGTGTTTTACCTGAGCATCTGTCACTCCAGGAGGCAGAGTTCCTCGCTTATAAGAGTCAAGAAGCTCAACACAGTCCTGCAGCCGTTTCTGATGCAACAGAAGATGAGTTAAAAGGAAAGCCTGGGAACTGTGTAAGCATAAATATATCAGTTTTAACTCCCCCACAGCTCGGCATGTGACGAGTGTTTTCAACAACCAGTTTCACGCCGAGTTCCAGTTGAGAAGCGAGTTTCTGAGGCGTGAGCTCGTCCTGATGCTGAGCAAACCACGAGGTCATTTTATTTCAGTGATTTTGTGCGTACATGTGTGTGTGATGCGGTTGTGAAGTTGTGTGTGTGAACAGTGGCCTTCCTGTCCTCCATTCTCATCATTAGTGGCATGTTGACCCAGCGAGGTGTTGTGTTTAAACTGGTCACATCCCAGGAGTTATCTCTGCTGTTACCGTCACCAAAGAGCTCGCTAACAGCTTCATTACCCAGAGCGCCACAGCTCTGACGGCTCCGCGTGCAAAATCAGCAGAACACAGCCGAGCCTTGTGGAAACGCTGCGAGCCGAGCAGCCCGACGTGAAAGGGACCAGCGCTCACAGGCTGGCCTGGAAATTACCCCCACTAAATGGTTTAGTTATGTAAACGGGACAGAGCATATTAATGGACAGAAATTTCCTGTAAAATTCTAGCAAGAATGCTATTTTCCATCCTTAGTCCCCCCCCCCCCCCACCTCTTCAAAAAAACGGTAATACATTGCATTTACAATAAAAATAACAGCACTGGGCTTTATGCACAGCTTCACTACTTCCTGAACTTAATACAGCACCTTTGTTTTCTGTCTTTCATGATTGGATGAACTGATTAATCCAGGTGTGTCTGACCTCAGCTCCATCCAGACTTCTCAGCTCTGCTTTATCTCCGCTCACTAATTCGTACTTAATAAATTGGAGTGGATTTTTGCCTTTTTAGGGGCAGTTTGGGACCATTTTTGTCTTCATTATTTCGTTTTCATACTTCTTCACAACGCTTGCTACAGGCTAGCATCTAGCTGAGTGTCTTCTTCTACTTGTTTGTTGAACTCTGACAAATTAGCGCCACCAGGTGGCCGGAAGCTACATTGCAACTCATCCAGTCATAAATAACAGAGTAAGGCCCCGTCCCAACACCCGCACTTCCACCCTTGCGCCCCTAGAATGCGCGCTCCCGTTGAGGGGTTGAAGTGCGTAGTGTGTCCCAATTCTCCAGGGCTGCACGAGGGCGGAAGTCCGCCACGCCCCCTTTTGCGCCCTCAATCCACACTTCAGTGAAGTCCGCATCTATGCAGACTTCACCGAAGCATATTGCCCATAATTCATTGCTGCATGTGACGTTTTGAACCATAAAGGCGGAACATGACCATGTTTGGTGATGAGCTCCTGCCTGTGGTGAAAAACTGCAATTTTAGATGTAAACATTGAAATATTTAATCTTTTGTGCTGTAGGTGAAATAATTACTGTAGTTTGCCATGTTACTTCGAAATATACTGTGGAGATGCAGCGTCTTTAACAAGGGAAACCCGTTTACCTGACATAGTTTAGTTTAGTTTAGTTTATTATTGATCCCCATTCGTCTTCACCAGTGAAGAATATTCTTCCTGGGATCCAGATCAACATAAATTTTGAACATACAATCAACAAAAACACAGGTTAACTAAATTAAAATACAATACTGAGCAAACATTTTGATAGAAAAAAGCAAAAACTAAATAAGTATACAATACCAAAGCATCTATTTACAATGAAATTAAGGATAAAAATAATTATGTAGCCATACTTCCGTAAGCCTTACAACTCGTGATTAATACGGGTCTCAGTGTCCAATGTAACTCAAAGAACTTATACATATTTTTATGGACATGTGGGCATTTATGGACATTCTATGCAACGATAACAGTCACAGAGCAACAATTTAATCATTATTATACATTTGTTTAAAATGTAACAGTTATTTAACCTGTACTGGTGAAATTTTACAGACATCTTACATAAATTAGTTCAGTAATTCATTTATTTATTAATAAACGTGTGGATTTCATAACATCTATTTTACAAGAACAGATGAAATTAACTTTATTCAGTTTATGTTTAAAAAAGATGCCTCTTCACCAGGAACAGAGATGAAGCTGAGTTTGGCAGCAATGACATGAAATGACGCGGTGCAAAATGGAGGAAAAATCACTGTCCCAATTCTGCCTTTTTCCTGCACTTGCAACCTGCACACTCCAACCCTTAATGTGCACTTCTGCCAAGTGCGCACTACATACAAGGGTGTAGGGTTTAGGGTGGGTATTGGGACGGGGCGTAAATATACGGCCCTCGCCGCCCACATCTGGAAGAGGAAAGTTTTTCACAGCCCTCTAGGTGGCGCTAGAGGCCCGACCTTGGGTCCCATGGTTAAGAATCACTGCATTAGAGCAACATTCCCATGAACATGGACCAACATACCTGTGAACAGGTGCAGACGTCTGATTGGATGTTACAGAAAACACCTGATTGCAGCGATTGTCTCAAAGTGTTGCTAAACAACATTTTAGCTTCGGAGCCCCATCATGATTGTTTACTTGTTTTACTGTTTGTGAGTTTGTTTTTAATATTTACTTCAAAATCAATATCACAATTTTCAAAGAATTATCTATTAATTTGGACAATTTTAACTTATTTCACTGACAGCTGATTTCTCTCCTTCTTTAATTGGAAGGTATGAATAATTTTAAAGATGACTGTAAATACTAACTTTAATATCAAAATGAATAAAACTTAGTTAAATGTTTAGAAAGAAAAGTGGATTAAAGTTCCTCCAGTTTGGTTTTCACACACTGCTTCTGCATTTTTTTGTTAGTTTGTTGAATGAATGAATAATAATAATAATAATGATAATACATTTTTTATAGAGCTTTACAGAAGCTCAAAGACACTTTACATGAGGGATAAAACAACAGTCTGGTAAAATTTTAAACAGATTAAAATATAATCAATACAACAAAATGAAGGGGAAAGACAAAAAAGAGAGAAGGGAAAGCAACAACTAATAAAATGATAAAAAGGAGAGGGGGCAATAAAACACATTTCAAAAGCAATAAAGATGATCTGCTTTGTCATGTGCTGCTTTTTATCTTAGAGCAAGTTACCAGGTCAGGATCAAATGGTTTAATATGGCCCGATATGTAAAACCTCGGAACTGAAGAGTGTACAACTTACTCTTTCATGATTATCTAATTAAATTTGTGTACCTTTGTCACGAAGAGTGTGCTGGGGTCAATCACATCCAGGAAGTGCCTGAACCGACCAAAAAATGTGTCCTATGGGAAAAAGAAAATGAATAAAACTGACACAAAACATGAAAAAATTTAACTTTTTTAAAAAGATAATGAACTTATCATTAATCTTTCTGCATTAATATCAGAGGAAACGGAAGGTAAGACATTACAGGAGTTGAGATAAATCAAGAAAATGAACTTTTATCTCCTTGTTGGCTGTGGTAAACCTGTTTGCATTATCACATGCAGGCGAACTAGTCTGGATAGTTTCTTCAGGCAGAGGAGATTCCAGCTGTCGCCGAACAAACAGCGATGTTAGAGCCTGCCAGCTGTTTTAACGCACCAGGTGGAGCCTCCTCATTAATGCCTCCAGCAGACTGTTTCCTATCTGCATCTTTTAGAGACTCAAATCCACTCACACCGAATGCAATTAATTCCTGTAATGACTGCGCCAGTAATACCGTTCGATCATTTATCCATCGACGAGCATAAGGATCCGTTTGGAGATGCAGCAGCACACCATGCGGCCACGACAGACACGCGCCTCTCCCTGACGAGGGTGTAATTACACTATTGCTAATTTGGATGGAAATCTGGTATGTGACTCATCGCTGCGCCTCGTCACTGACTGAGCATATGGATGGGTGCTGAAAACATGGCATGTGGGAAAAGCTTCGAAAATCTGTCAAATTCAATTATTTGCCTGTGCCAGTCTGAACGGAAGTTGGTGGACGGGGAGAGATGGGGTGGTTGTGTGTGTGTGTGCATGGGGGGGTACCAGCGGTTTTATTTGTGTCACACCGTATCCTAATGATCTCTGATAAAGTTTTTTAAATGTGATATTGTGTTTAAAGAGGGTTGAATGTTTGCTTTATTTTGCAAAACTCCCTTTATCACACTTTATTACAAATATCTTAACAGCCAATCACATGGCAGCTGCTCATGACATGCTGAAGGTGAAAACATCCATCAGATGTAGAGATGCACCGATCAGGATTTTGGGGATCAATCACCAAAAGCAGTGTCTGCCGATCCCGATGTTGCCGATCACCGATACCAGCGTCAAATCCATAAACTCTCCAATATTAGGGATGCACGATATTGAAATTTTGCCTGATATCCGATATGCCGATATTTCAAAGCTCGTGTGGCCGATAACAGATATCGATACCGATATTAGGGCTGAAAAAAAATAAGCAGTCATTGCAAATAGTAGTTTTGTTATCCGTTTCCAACACTTTAAACAAACAGGGGTGGGACAAAATATCACAATTTTTTCATATGCCAATATCAAATCGATATTTAAAAATGCAGTATCAATCTATTGTACTTACAAAATCTTCATTCTGTTAAAAAATCTCACGATATTTCGTGAATTCTCGCGAGATTTCGTAACAGAACAATGAAATATTGCAAGGTTTTGTTAATAAAACAGATCAATACCGCATTTTTAAATGTCAATATGATATCAGCATAATGAAAATATTGCAATATTTCAGTGTGGCGATATTTTTTCCCACCCCTAGTCTTTAGAAGTTTTAAATTCTCTCCCTCCTTCACGTCCCACATCTTATTAAACTTCTGATCACAGCAGAGTTTCTGCACGCGACTGCCCCAGCCACAATACTTAAATCTGACATCGAGTCTGCGCCTCTCTGAAATACCTTGTCTCGTTTATCCAGCACAGCAAAAACTCTCTGCACCAAGTTAGTATACTGAGATGGTCACTGCTCACAGCCTCCATCCTACCTCTGCGCAAAATGCTGCGACAGAATCAGTTTCGTGTCGGAGAACATTCCATCTTTTTTTCTCATTTAATTATTCTGTCATTAAAGCTAGGGTTGGCAATGTGTGAAAAACAGTTTGAGCAATCGACATTAAAAAAATATATATATATAAATTAAGTTGAAGTAGTCCACCTGTATTGCAAAACTTGGTGACACCAATCAAACAAGTCTGAAATATGAGACCAAATTCCACATTTATTCAAACGATGCAAACAGCAAAACTAACTTGGCTCATTAAACAAAAAACAAAGTAGTGCAACTGCAAACACAACCTGATAAATTGTCAACTCACGATAAAAACGATAAATTCAAATTGTTATTGTGGGGAATTTCTTTGACGATATATCGCACATGATAAAATATCGCCCATTCATAGTTGATACTGTCAGGATGTTTTTTTTTGTTTATTTAGGGTTGTTTTTTTTTATTTTTGGTTGCCTTGAAGGAACATTTCACCCAGTATAACAGAAAGTATTTCTGAGCCGCATTACCAACTCTGGCTTTAAGTATCCCTCTAAGTATCAGATGCTCACAGATTCGTTTCAAATGTGAACGGTACCCATCCCTAGTAATAACAAACAAAAATTTACAAAATTATAATTTAGTGAAATAAAATATTGATTTTGAATTGTGGTTGAACATAATAATCTTAAAAAACCAACCAAACAAAACTGTCCCAGACACATTAGAGCACCTTTCCCATGAACATGGACCAACGTAATAAGGCCCAAAAATATTGGTCAAAATGGTTCACATATACAAATGCTAAAGTGAAATAATAACCCCTTGCTACATTAATGTCTCTATGTAATGTATGTGTATTTATGTAGTGTATATGTGCCTGTACATGTGTTTGTATACACAGGTATATGCATGTACAGTATATGTTAATATGTATGTAGGTTTTCAGGTGTATGGGTATGTACGTGTGTATATATGTATGCATATATGTATATATATAGATATAGACATATATTTTTTCCTCTCTTTTCCCTCTCATTCTGTATTCCACTATTGTCTCCTCCTTTCGGTGACCTACTTGTTCTGTTCTATGTACTATTTAGTCATGTTTGTCTTTTTGCAAGATTAGAAAACCTCAATAAAAATAAAGTAAAAAAAAAAAAAAAAAAGAACATGGACCAACATACCTGTCAACAGGTGCAGACGTCTGATTGGACGTTACAGAAACACCTGATTGCAGTGGTTGTCTCAAAGTGTTGCTCAACATTTTAGCTTTGGAGCCCCATCATGCTTGTTTACTTGTTTTATTTTTTGTTTTTTTAATATTTCCCTCAAACCACAACGAAAAATCAATGTCATGATTTTCAGATAATTTCTTATTTATTATCACTTTTGTTGATTTTTTTTCCTTCTTTAATTAGAGGGTATGAATAATTTTAAAGGACAACTGTATTTACAACTTGATATTTCTGTATTTCCTCTTTTAAGGGAGCCTTTAAGATCTAGCAGCAGAAACGACAGATGGAAACTAGCCTTTATCTAAATCTGGCTTATTTAGAAATGTTTTTTTCTATGCTTTGTTCTGATCAAATAATTTTTTTATAAAAAAAAAAAAAAACGACAGATATTGGGTCGATATTGGAACGATATCTGTCGATATATGCGCATTTTTTTTGCAATCTTAATGTAATTCATTCCATCAAAGCCCCAAGTTGATGATTAACTTATCCAGTTTTAAACAGTAAGATCACCAGTGGTTAAAGAAAACCCATACTGGTAAACTCCCAGTACATGTTGCTAAATATAATGCGTCTGCTTCTGTTGAAACTGGTCCTCCTTACTGATACTTTTTCAACTGACTGAAGGGAATTTGGCTTCAGGTTACATCAAATTTTAATATCCTGTGGACAGAGTTGCCTCCATTATTTACACTGCAGTTATTAATTCATCAAAAAGCAGTGTAGCTGTCAGTATCATGTAGCACAACTCATCAGCAGCCAAACTGCTCCTAAATCACAATGCAGTCGATGAATGTTATAGAAATCCGTAAAATTATTATAAAAGTGGGGTTTGGCATATTTATATATCAAGAACACCAGAAAAGGTCACATTTAAAGTAAAAAAGAAACTGCAGCATTTGTTTGGTTGTTTTTTTAATGAATATTTTCAACCATAATTCAAAATCAATATTTTATTTCCCTAAATTAGAATTTTGTAAATTTTTATTTATTATTAGTTTTTTTTTTTTTTTAGTTTCCTGTTATGTAAGCCATTTCTTTAATTAGAGGGCATAAATAATTTTGAGGACGAATGTATATAGATGGCTACTTCATAAGAATTTTTTTTAAAAAAGAGGCCTATATTAGTTCAAATGGAGCTGGGTTACTGCCCACACCTTTACAAGCATCCGCATGATGATGAAGGGGTGAAACATCTGAACCAGAACCCAATTTACTGGTGATAAATGCAGAACAATGTCATGGTTTTCAGCAACTTTCATCAACAGACCACATTTATATCCACTTATAAAAGTTAAAGTTTCTCCTTGTAACAGCTCAAGTCTACCGCTGCTCTGGATGTTCGTTGTGGTGCTTTCTAGACCTTCCACCAGGCTGCCTTTGCTTCTGTTCTGCATTTTAAAGCCATGATTTGCATTTCTGATTTCATGCTCCTTCTCTATAAACGTATTTTAGTCAGGTATATTCAAAAACAGACACACACAAGGTAAACTGTCTCCTGTGTGATGTTGGTTTATAAATTATTTGCTGTAAGACTCTTAAAGCTCTCATATTTCTTTATATGAACACAATAATTATGGGAAATGTAGGCTGTAAGAGCCTCTTTAATGACGGACACTGTACTTGGAAAAGATTTTCTGGAGCTTTTTTTTTTAGGTATCATTTCATAATTATTCATGTATGTATTCATTTTACAAGATTTATATACCTTTTCTTTTTATGTAATTTATATGAGATAATTTAATGCGCAGTAGCTGTTCCAGGTGCAACGCAGGAGTGTCACATGCTCGTTTCTTGATCGGAGACAGCTCGTGCATTTTTGAGCTGGTAATATAATTTAAATGTTATATCATGAATAATGTCTGCTTTAACAACGACTTGATTTTACTTTAAAGTTTTAACAGCTGGCCCTTCCTCTCGTGCTGCATTCACGGTCCAACTTTGCTTTCTTTGAACCTTCCAAACTTGATTAACTATAACTTTTATGGGTTGTTTTTCTCGTGGTCGTGAACTTGCTATCAGTGCGAGAAATGGCTGATTTTCAGACAAATTATCGGTTTGCATCGTCAGTTTAATTCCTGAAGTTCGTGTCTGCTGCAACTCTCGGTTTGGTTTAAATGAAAGTACCTGGTTGAAACGAGGCTTGCCGAGCTGGAAAGCTGGATACTCAGACATGCTGCTGCAAACACGCACACTTTCTCCCAAACAGGGGCCTTCCTCTTCTTTCCCTCCCTCCACTTCCAGCTGTAAAGCCGCTCAGCTGTCAGCAGGCAGGTTGCATTGTGGGTAAAGTAGTTTTCTAAAGCGTAAAGCTACAACTTCCCTGCATAACTGTGACTACATGTCCCAGAATATTGTTCTTTCCATTCGTATTAAGAGATTAAATAATTGCACAAGGTTGGAGATCAACAGATCGATATGATCCTGTATTCTATGATAGATTATAGAATATCTGTGATAATGATGCTCTTTTAATGCACCGCAATGAATATGAACTTTTAGAGGAAAACATAGCCCCCTGGTGGTGGATGTGTTTTTTTAAAGGCAGTGATGCCTTCATGGAAAATCTGATAGATATATACAGTCGTCCTAAAAATATTCATACCGGCCAATTAAAGAAAAGGCTAAATATACAATAGTAATTCAAATAACAAAAAAACTAATGATAAATAAATAAAATTACAAAATTATAATTTAGTGAAATAAATCATTGCTTTTGAATTGTGGTTGAAAATAATTATTAAAAAAAAAAACAAACGAAAAAAAAACTGTCCCAGACACATTAGAGCACCTTTTCCATGAACATGGACCAACATACCTGTCAACAGGTGCAGACGTCTGATTGGACGTTACAGAAAACACCTGGTTGCAGTGATTGTCTCAACAACTTTTTAGCTTCAGAGCCCCATCATGCTGATATAATAGTTTTGTTTTTTTATGTTTGTTTTTAGTATTTCTTTCAAACCATGTTTCAAAATCAATGTCATGATTTTCATAAATTTTTTATTTACTGTTTCTTATGTCAATTTCAACTTATTTTACTAACAGCTGATTTTTTTAGATAGATAGATAGATAGATAGATAGATAGATAGATAGATAGATAGATAGATATGTATATCATATCAAAATCATGACACTGATTTTGAATTGTAGTTCAGCTGAAATATTATAAACAAGTCAACAAGCATAATGGGGCTACAAAGCTACAATTTTGTTGTGCAACACTTTGAGACTATCACTGCAATCAGATGTTTTCTGTAACGTCCAATCAGACGTCTGCACCTGTTGACAGGTATTTTGGCCCTCTATGAACAAGGTGCTCTGGGACAGTTTCCTTTTTTTTTATTATATTAATTTTTTTAAACTTTAAAATCAATATTTTATTTTACTTAGTAGATTATTTACAAAATTATAATTATTACTTTTTCAGTTTCTTATTTGAATTATTATGGGCAATTTAGCCTTTTCTTTACAATATATATTTATACATGTATACAGTCCTCAGAATTATTCATACCCTCCAATTAAAGAAAAGGCTAAAGTGACAATAGTAATTCAAATAAGAAGAAACTATAGAAACCAATAATAAATTTAAAAAATTACAAAATTATAATTTAGTGAAATAAAATAGTGTTTGTGAATTGTGGTTGAATAGTAATAAAAAAGAAAAAAAAAACTGTCCCACACACATTAGAGCACCTTTCCCATGAACATGGACCAACATACCTGTCAACAGGTGCAGACGTCTGATTGGACGTTACAGAAAACACCTGATTGCAATGATTGTCTCAAAGTGTTGCTTAACATTTTAGCTTCAGAGCTCCATCATCATTTTTGACATTTTTTCTGAACTACAATTAGTATTTTAATTAGCAGTTAGAAGGTTTCATTGTACAGGCGCCTGTGTAATTTCTCACATGGGCTACATGAGACCTTTCGCCTCTTTTTTGGCCCAAATCTGTATTTTCTTTTGGGCACATGCACCTGGTTCCAACCATAACTCATAATAAAGGCAATTTTGTCATAACTGGTCCACAACCAGTGCTGTAAATGAACAATATGAACCCAAAGTCGGCCAAATTTAGTCCAAGCATATCTGCAGCCACAACTAGGGACATCAAATTAATATTCTTTGCTTAAATAAAAATAGATTTGCTGTTTAAAGACAGTGCATAACATGGTCAAATCTTTTACCTTCTACACTCACATTAATGGCAGCTGGTCCCATCAGAAGGACGGGAAGAACTGAAGGGAATATTCCCAAAGAAAGAAGGAAACCCAAGCATACGGTGAGCAGGAAACACAAAATACTCTTTATTAAATATACAAAATTTGTGAAACAGAATTGCATCACGGATTGTAAACGTTCCGAGCTTACATACCACCTTGAGCACAATCCAGCGGCTACACAGTCGAGGACAAAATACAATCAGATCAAACTTAAATAAAAACCTGGTCCAATGGAAGACATGAAAGAGGATGTTTGTTCTCATACTTTGCAAGCGCCGAGTCATATTCAGTATTTTTCTACAGTCATCTATACTCTTCATATTGCAATCACACGGCAGAACGGAGGTGATGACGTTGGGTTTTTTGGATGTTGTATGCTTTGAGCTCATCATCGTGGTGAGAAGAGAAGGCCGAGTGCTTAATCACAGAGCGATTTAAAAAGTGCAGTACAGTGTACAGTCGATCTACCTCTACCGATATCACAGACAGGTACAGTAGAGTTTTTCTTCTGACGATTAAGTAGTGCAAGAACATCCACAAATGCTGTTAAAAGTGGCATCATATCAGAATACTTAACGGTGTATCAATCAGCTCTATAGATTAAGTTTCAAGGCTTTGTGTTTTTTATTTCTTTTTTATTTTTGTTTGCTTTTTTTGGCATTTATTACTTATTTCCTATTGGTATGCATACGATTTATTTGTGTGCAGTGATCTAAACAATATCATAAAGCATCAGAAGAGTAAAAAGAAAACAAAACCCTTCCACGTGAACAGATGGCTTTGCTTTTTCAAAACCTTTCCCCGAGCCCTGACGAGTAAAGTGAAGTCGACAGACGTCAAACAGAACAGAAATAAGGCAGCGTTTGGCATTTCCATACGGCATATATGCTGTACAAATGCACGAGATATCCCTTTGTGACACCTGAAAGCGTGATGCGTGCCGGAGCAGAAGCATATGTGACACACGGAGGGGAGGGATGGTGGGGGAGTCAAGCACCAGCATGTCCCGGGCATCCTCTGTGGCGATAACGCGCATGTGGGGAAGGAAGAAGCATGAAGATCAGAGCCTGCCCTGCCTGATCTTGATACAGAGCGATACTGTCTTCACCCGATAACACGGTGACCCACACGGGCGAACTCAAGGAGCGGACCCCCACGGAAAAGATGCAGCGCTTACTGCTTACCCATCCACATGTTGGCTAAGAACACTTTTGAACATTCAGCAGCTACGATCAGTTCCTGGCTATGTGCACGTGACGAGGCTCGGCTCTCGGGGGGACATTTGTGGAGTCGATCCAAAACAACACAGAAAACATCCGGAAAACGAGGCGCTGATCGAACACAAGGAGGCAACAGAGGCCGGAGAAGCTGCTGGTCGTCTTCCTCGTGGACCAAATCTGACCTGACATGAAGGCCGACGACTTCCACGGAACATCTGTGACATGTTGGGCTGATTTCCTCAGTCACGCCTCATCTTTGCTCCCTTTGTTATTTGTTAGTCGTGCATGACTATTTGTGGGTGGAGCTTCCACTTGGGGACGCCCCAAAAGCCGACATCAAATCATTTATTTACCAGCTGATGAACTGAAAACAAACCATTTCCATTTTTTTTGCCTTATGAAATAAATTAAATATCTTTAATTTTCAACACCTTCAGGAATTTCTGCCTTTAAAAGAGGAGAACTGATCTAAAACCTAAAGTGATGCTTTGGAAATGACTGGCACTGATTTTAACACAACGTGTGATCACGCTTCAAGTTAACACTCTGGTAAAAGATGACTGAACACTGCTGCGGACTGAAACCCGAAGGTTTCCCACTCATGACAAAACGTGAGGTGAAAAGAAGGATTTTGATGCTTCTACAATCAGGATCCCAAAACGGAAGCGTCTGGGTTTGGAGCCCACCACCTGGCTTCGTGACCCTGAAAGCAACCTGAGGACGCGCTACATTCAAACCGCTCGAACCGAACCTGCGTCGAGGTGGCGTTTCAGTACAGTGAAGCATGCCGGCCTGAAAGCGTCGCCCCGACGTCGCTCAGTGCCGAAATATTCGTATCAAAAAGGACAGCATAGCAGTGAAAAGACTAAAGAGCTGTTGTGGAGGTTAGAGTGAACGGATGCGGGCTGGACTGCCACCCCTTCAGTCCCCCCTCCCCCGTCACTTCAGCTTGGAGCGCACTTGCAGGAGGGTGGGCTTCTGCTCCATGATGCGCACCAGCAGCGTGTCAATGTAGTCCTCCAGGTCTCGGACCTGCGGCTTCAGCTTCCTCAGCTCCACCTCCCGCTTGGCCAGCAACAGTTTCTGCCGCTCAAACGCGGCCTTCTGCCTCTCCAGCTCCGCCTCGCGCTGCACCAGCAGGGCCACCAGCTCGCTGTGGGTCAGGTGGTAGTACGAGCCGGCGCCTTCCGTCAGAGACTGGAGGGAGGAAGAAGAGGGAGACAGAACTGAGGTCAGAGATCTGTACTCTGGAGAAGAAAGGCCATACCTCAGGCCTGGAACGATAATCAATAAATCAAATACTGGCACGATAAATGAAAATGGACTCAATCATTCTTCTGGGCTCGATGCATTGCCATGTGCATGCGTGTATTTGTTTTCCTCGTCTCTCGCCTCCAAACATGCTGGATGATGAAAGGGTTAACTCTGAGCATCGTCTCAGCACCTGGATGCGTTTGTGGCTTCGTAGAACGACGCTGTGTTCAGACCAAACGCGTCAAAAACGCGCCTGAAGCCCAAAGTTTGACGCTGGTTCACATAAGATCAGACGCTGACATTCGAGGACAAAAACACCTTTGATGCGAGCGTCTAGAGCAGGGGTGTCAAAGTGATTCCTGAAAGGGCCGTGTGGCTGCTGGTTTTCTTTCCAACCACGCAGGAACAGACTAGACTCCACTCATCTCATCAAGTTTTCAAGTTAAGACTGGACTCACTTGAGCTGAGTGGAGTCTGGTGTGCTACTGCTTGGTGGTTGGAAAGAAAACCAGCAGCCACACGGCCCTTTCAGGAATCACTTTGACACCCCTGGTCTAGAGTGTGCTGCTGGACCCGGTTGTTTTCTCTGTGTGTCTGTACGATGGCAGATGAAACTGAGCAGCCGCTCGGCTTTATTTGCTCCACGAGGCCAGAGAACGATGATGAGCGTCTCTGCATCGTGTGTGGATTCATCAGACTGTTCAGAGGTGTTCTGAGTTTGGTGAGTTTCATCATTTGCTCCAGGAGCTGCACACCAACGATGGGCGCAGCGTTTGTCTGATCCGGCCCAGCTTAAAGGCCTCCCTTCCACTGAAAACCCATTTAACTTGCTCCTTCTGAAATACGTAGGGTTTCCCCGTTGTTTACTTACACATGCTGACTTGCTTGCGTTGCGTTCTCCCCAGTCGGCTGTGCTTCCTCATCACAGAAACAATACGAAGAGAAGAGCGAATCGGGAACAGCCTTGCACTTCTACGTCACATTGCAAATAGCGTATCCCACGTGGGGTTTCTATCCGTCCATTGGAAGGCAGGTAACCCTCCACTACACACTAGAAGTAAAGACGGCACGACTGTAGCTTCGGAGTTGAGAAGCTAATTAGCTAACTGTTTGTTAGCATGGCGCAACAAACTTGTTTGTCGGCTCTATTTCCTGTCTGTAGCGAAATAAGAGCGGAGGGCGGAGCTTCCTTCATACACTGACGGGAGCCAGCCAATCAGACGGAAATTCATGAGAAGGACCCGGAAAAGCTGCCGTTGGACCACAAGCCTCTCTTCTAGTATACAAATACAGCTGGATACAAAGATACCAGAAGGTTTTTTTTAAACAGAAACGATGCAGAATGCATTCAATAATAATGGAGAACACAGAAATATTAATGAAATAACCACGGAAGTACAACTTTAACGACCTGCAGTCCTGCATCAGGACAGCAGGTCATCGACCCGCCGTTTGGAAGCGGGGACCGGACGCAGATCACAGTTTCTCCTCCACAGTCTCCGTGGAGTGAAGAGATTCCCGGAGTCTCCTCGGTATTTCCCGCCATGTCAGAAAATGTGTCTGAATCGCAACACTGAAACGTACCGAGTCCCTCTGATTGGTTAACGCCCGCGTCAGTACTGCAAAAGTTCAGATTTTCCAACTCCGGCATTTGACGGGCATTTTGTTAAAACGACATAACGCTTAAAACGCGCCGCACCCGACAGGCGAAACATGCCGCAGACTTTTCAACACCTCCTTGACGCGCGGCGGCCGTTTACTTAGCATGTAAACCTGACACCCAAATCACGTTTGGTCTGAACGCAGTGTGAAATGAAGGGAGTGAACCCTCTTGTCAGTCATTCAGGATCTTTGTATTTGTGCGAGGAGGCGGAGCTACGAACACACCTACAAACTCAGACTGCAGCAAGTGAGATTTGGGGAGCTCGGAAAGCCTGAGAGTCCTTTTTATTATATATTTTTTTATTGTTTTTTATTTGTTTATTTATTTAGGATATTTAAAAGTTCTGGACGTTCCAATGTTAAATAAAAGTTTAATTGCTGCATTAGGATGTATTTGCATTATTATGATATATTAACATTACATAATATATCTATTTTGGTCTCAGTAATGTTGACAATATCGTTTATCATCAATAATATGTGGTGCAAAATCGTCCATACACGTTGCTGTTGTCCCAGGCCTGCCATACCTTCTTCCTTTCGGTCTCCTGCTCGGTGACCTGGCTGCTCTTCCCCGGGTGGATGGTGGACTTGAGCTTCTCCAAGCTGGTGGCCAGCACTGACCGCTTCTCCTCAGCCAGCATGGCAGTTGTCAGGGGCTTCACTGGGTGGGGGCTGGACAGGAGACACGTACAGGGCACACAGTCACATATTCCACTCCATCAGTGCTCCACTGTCAGCTGATATAAGGAATAAAATCTGGTTCATACTGGAGGTCTGAAACATGTGAATGGAGGTCATACTAAGCCCAGGGTCATTCATGGAAAGTCTAAGTTAGTTTTGATGCGATGACATCATTTTAATCTTCAGCCAGGCTTTTAGCCATCAATCTTGACGCTCGTTGCCAAATAGACTCAACTCAGTTGTACGAAAGTTTCCGTTCAGGTTCAGTCTGGTTTATTTTGAGCATTTTGTACAGAAAAAATACCAATAAGAACAATTCATAGACATCAAAGAGTAGGATGACGTCTAAAACTCATTCACTCGCTCCCTCTCAGAGTATTTCTAATTACGAAACATCTTTTGATTCCAACCTTCTATTAGAAATTACTTTCATATGCAGTCGTCCTCAAAATTATTCATACCCTCAAATTAAAGAAAAGGAAAATTCAAAATAGTAATGGAAATAATAAGAAACAAAAAAACTAATAAATAAAAATTTACAAAATTTAGTAAAATAAAATATTAAAATAAAAAAGCAAAAATAAAAACCAATGTCATGATTTTCATACATTTTTTGTTAATTATCACTTTTGTGAATTTCAACTTATTTCACTGACAGCTGATTTTTTTCTTTATTTAAAAAGGAGGGTGTGCGTCATTTTAAAAGACGACTGCATTTAGTTATCATTCACCCTTCTTAACTACCACATTTATTCTTCCAGTTTTTTATATCTCCCAAAATTCCTTTCTCTAAATCTTTTTCTAAAACGATGGATACTTGGACATTTCTTCAGTTCCTCCCTCAACCTGTTGCAGTTTAACCCCCTTGCACAAAAACACAAAAACTTTTCCTCCTACTTGAAACCATAAATACTTGAAAATGAAAATTCCCTCTTAGACCAAACCGTCTTTCCCTCAGAGTAAATATTCTCGGTATATTTTTTCTCTGAATTTGTGCTGTCTGCATGTCCACCAGATCTTTAAATTCCAATCATTTGGATCCTATAAAAAGTAGGGATGCACGATATATAGCGGCATTAAAACTGAGTATCAGACATCGGCCACCCCGCCTATATTTAACCGATATTTAATCGATCAAAAACTACTTTGTAAAAAAGAAGTTTTTGAAGGACTTTGAAACTTCTAAAGACATTTTTTTTTAGGATGTTCTGTGTGAACTGCGGGTGGGGAAAAAAGAACACTGAAATATCGCGATATTTTCATATGCCGATTTCATCTTGATATTTAAAAAGGGGTATCGATCCATTTTACTAACAAAATCTCGAGAGATTTCATGAAAACCCGTGAGATCTTGTAACGGAACGACGAAGTCTTGCAAGATTTTGTGACCGAACAATGAAATCTCGCGAGATTTTGTTAGTAAAATAGAAAAATATAACGTTTTCTAAATGTTGATATGATATTGGCATATGACAAGATTGTGATATTTTAGTGTATCGATATTTCTTCCCACCCGTAGTGTCAACAGAGTTTATACACGGTCATTTGTGTAAATAACCAAATATCCCCTGTGTTTTGGGCATTGTTGTGTTTTGTTTGTTTTTTTCAGGGAGAAGAAAATCCAGGTATTTTTAAAGATATAATGAAAATATCCTCTTTGTTTTGTTTGAACAACTGCCATCAAGTTTGACTTGTTCTACATAACACAAGTTGAGGTATTTTTCTTATTTTTGCACAAGGAATGAATATTACATCATTTATTTTTCAACTTTAATATCGGTATCAATGTCGGTTATTGGCCACATGAGTTTTAAAAGATCGGCATATCGGATATCGGCCAAAATTCCAATATAGTGCATCCCTAGTAACAAGTGAATTTTTGTGTGCATTATAGTTTGCTCCATGGATTATCCATATGCTTTCTTTCGTAAAATGACCAGTGCTTCAGCTGCTGAGTAATTATTTCCCCAAACTTTTGCACAATAATCGGCAGAATAAGTGAACTATAGAGCATACGTGAAGATGTTTTGCTTTAAGACTTGATTTGCTCCATTTATTATTGCTATTAGGGATGCACCGATTGTGAAAGTCTGGGCCGATACCGATACCGATGTTTAACATAACAACTTGGCCGATGGCCGATGTTTTCTATTTCCTATTTTTTTTTCTATTTTTTTTTATTTATTACTTCCTTTGTGCCACAGAAATTTACAATCTTTCAGCTCTTAATCAGTCTTTCCTTGAATGAGCACAAATTCAATCAGACCAATTTATGAAACAGAAACAACCTTTAATGTCACTTTGTGGTTGACAAATATATATATATATATATATATATATATATATATATATATATATATATATATATATATGCTATATAATAATCGGCCACTGCCATCGGCGAATGTCATTTCTATTGGCCGATGGCCGATGGCAGTTAACAAGGCAAACATCGGCCGATACCGATGTCCAGCCGATGCATCGGTGCATCCCTAATTGCTATGCATGGTGAAATTTTACTTCAAATACAGCATGATTAACATGATATTTAATCTTGATTTTATTGTCAATGACCACTCCATCAAGCTGGATTTCCAAGATCAAATTTTCCCTTCTAATCATTCTTTTTTTAAATTTCGTGACAGTTTGTTTGTATTAAATGGAAATGCGCCCGATAGCGACAAATTGACTGGATCGGATATCGCATGAATGCAGCCCATCCAGCACTCTGAATCAGTCATTTCTGGGGGGTTTTTATATATCATAATAATTGTACATTTAAGTACTTTTATATCCGAGTTAATTTGTTCCCTTTTTAACAAGGCTAAATGTTTGTGTCAAGCTTGATGCCTATATTCACATGGCAAGGTATACGGTTCGTTCATTCATCCAACAGTAGTATCGGATCAGTATCTGAGTGGGTAGCGTCCATAATTTACTGGAAACCACATCACATAAAAGAAAGAAAGAAAAAGAGAACGCGTGATCTCGTCTGGTTTGGTCTGCCGCGGCTTTTGTAGTGTCGTGAACTCGCAGGGACACGCTTTGCTGCAGCAAGATGTTCTACTGTTTAATCTATAAAAATCTACTAAATGATGTGGTTTCCAGTAAATTATGGACGCTACCCACTCAGGACACTTGGATTACATTGGACGAGCAGTATGGAGGAATATTGACAAGTTTTTGTGGACTTTTATGGACCTTTTTGGTTCAGTCGCAAGGGAACTGCGCGGATTTGAGATATCAAAAAAGTGCTCCAGAGTCTTGCTCAGCATGAGGGTGAGTAGAAAATGAAGACATTCTGTGGGTGTACTATCCCTTTAAGACCCTGAAACACCAGCAGCAACTACAAGCCCCCCTTGTTTTTCTATCAGTGTCAGTGGTATCTTGGTTAAATAAATAACTAATAAAAGGCCTGTAACTGCTAGTTTAGACCACTTTTAAGACGTTCATGCTACCCCCCCCCCCAAAAAGATAGCACCACAATTAAAACCAACTTCATACAGATTGTTTTGCATGCTTCATTCAAGCTTGGTGCATTGTAAACTAGATGTTTGCATTTTATCTTCGGCCAATCATAACATACATGAAACAATCATTTCCTCTGGAAACAATAGTTATGTTTAGAAACTTTTCCCTTTTGGAAGCTAGCTTAAAAACAAGCACATACCAGCTCTCTAATACTTGAACTTGAAAAATCTTCTGAGACAACAAGTCGACAATAGCACAGGAAAGACAATTTCCTGTGCTATGACCTACATTTACAAGTGTGCTGCAGTGACTTGCACTCGCAGTCACCGTGCCTCTTTAGCCCTGGGACTGTATTCAGCCATTAATTGAGCACAAAATGATGTTTTTCAAGACCTCCAATATGACACCAGACATACGGGAACACGTTCAGATCCAAGGTGACGCTTCAGCTCAAGCTCAAAGCATCACTTCGAGCTCAAAGGAGGGTTGACAGGTGTAAGATTCCTCAGAAAAACTGGAGAGAATTAGAGTTAAAATGATCTTAAAACCAGGAGACTTGATTGCATGCATAGGTGTAACCAAACATGGAGAATTGTGTTAAGTGCGTTATTACCCAGAGGTGAAAAGGAAATGACTAAACAACACCTTTTTATAAAAAAAAAGCCCCATTTCTGGTTGATGTATTGGCAAATGAGTGTGTCACTGTGATAACACTGGCTGGCCCTGTGGGGAGGGGGAGGGTCTGCGTGGATGTTTGTGTTTTGTAAGGGGGGAGGATCAGGGCAAAATAATAACTGCTAATTGGCCTGAGGCTTTGTTTCCCCTCCTGTTACCACAGCCAGGACACACACAAGAAACCTGCAGAAGAGTCCTGTTAACACCAGCATGTGTGTGAGTGTGTGTTTTAACAAAGTGATGAAAAACAGAAGGTCACACCGCAAAGGAGAATGCCCCCGAGAGTCGAGGAGAAGCAGGCGGAAGCGGAGCGGCAGGAGACTGAAGATACGACAGGACTGAAATTCCTCTCCACCAGCACTGAGCATGTGCAGCCTCACCTGTTCTGCGGGTCGGCTGCCTCCGGCTGCTGCTCTGCATCCTCCGGCGCCGGCTTTGCTGCAGCACCTCGTGCAACGCTGGGCGCCAACGTCGCTGAAATGTTCGATAGGGGAGGAGGAAAGAGCGCTAGCGGGGAGCTACTGCGTTCAGGGGTTAAAGAGGGAGCGAAAGGGATCAGAGGAGGGAGGTCAGAGCCTAGCTGAGCTGAGAAAGACTCCTGCATCGCACCGGGATCGCTCCCAAAAGAGGGCAGGAGGGGCGGGTCAAAGGCAGGTGCCAGGCTGCCTTCAGACTGGGAGCGGTGTAGTGTAGCATTCTGTGCTTGAGAATATTTTGAGAATATGTCAGCTGAGTCGTCACGCTGCGTCTGCACCTCCTCTTCACTGAAACTGATTGGATAATGGGCCATGTAAGAGGGAGGTGGTGATGCAGGGAGTACTTGAAATTCATCCTCAAGAGTTGCCATCTTGTCCTGAACCCCACTGGGTCTGGTGAAATCACCAAAGGGGCTGATTTCTCCAGTAGCAGCACCAGGAGTTATCTGAAAGTCGCTCAAGTCGCCACACAGCGTCGAATTTGCAGAGTGAAGCGTCTCGTTTGGCTCACTGGAGAGTTTGGAAGATGGGTAGGAATCACAGGTTTGGTATTCCTGCGAGTCCGTGCTGACGTAAAGGCTTCGAAGAGAGCTGCCGCCACTCTGATTGAACATCGGTGTGTGCAACAAATTGCTGTCCAAGTCTTGGTTTGGGCTGTTTGCAATATGACTGATGTTGAGGGAGTCACCAAAAAGGCTAAATGGTACTTGAGAGTCACGGTTGGCATCGTGCTCCTCTTCCCCAGCGGCCTCCAGGGATGCTGCCGATAAACCAAGCTTGACCTCAGGGGAGGAAGTTGTGATTTGAAATGATGGTGTGGTGGAGGAGAGTTCATCATCTGGAGAGCCAACAATCACAGCTGTATCGTTCGCAGAGCTATCGCTGAAGTCCTTGGAAAAAAACGTAGAAACATTTAACTCCTCTTTACTTTCGTCTCTACTTTCATTGTCCGACTGTGGTTCGGACGGTTTGGGCAACAGGTCATGGCACTCCACGGAAACGTTTGGTGCATCCCCACCTTCACGCCCCGCTTCCCGTGCATGTAATGTTAAAGACCCCTCTGAACCCCCCAACTCTGCTTTTTCAACACCTTCATGCTGAGTAAGAGTTTGCTGGGAACCAACTAAAAGCAGATCCTCCTCCGTCCTGTCAGCAAAGCCATCGTTGGAGTGTGAGGGCTTTACATTTTTCCCCACAGCTGACTCAGAGAAATGTTCAAGGCGGATAACGCTGCTTTCAGCCTCCTCGGAGGAGGATGCAGAGAATTTATCAGAGTGAGAGGAGAAACAGGAGAGTCCATCTTCCTCGGCTGAGCTGCCGAGGCCTGAGGAGGTGGGATCAGGAGAGCCGCTGTCCAGTTGCGTAGGTGAGACATGGGAGGGTGCTGAATTCATGCTAGTGTTATTAGTAGTGTTGTCTTGTTTAGTTTCATTGAAATCACGCAGTGTTTGAGAGTTAGTGGGACTGTTCACAGTCATGTCTTCACTCTCGAAGCTTCTGTGCTCCGGGATTGTTTCAAGGAACTGTGGAAAAGTCTCTAAATGATGTGTATTAGTGTTGGGCGCCGGGCTGGTGACCTCATGTGCCTCAGATATAAATGCTGTCCCAGGGCGATGATGGAGAGAGTCATAAACATTTGTGTGTTCATCAGCATCTCCTCCTGGTAGTAATGCTGCTGTATTATTGCAGTGTTCCAGTGGATGGTCACCGAGTGTGTTCTGCTGTGTCCTGCACTCTGCAGCGAGGCCCTCAGGAGGCTGCAGCCTGCCAGCTGCAAACGCTTCAAAGCCTTCATCCCACTCCGAGTCCGGTTCAAGCTCCCCCACAGACATAAAAGGGTTGGACGACATCTTTCGAAGAGTCTTCATCTCTTCCGTGGGAGGTGGTGGAAGCGGTCTTTTCCCAACTTTCACTTCGCTCTCTGCATCAGCACCAGCGATGGGGTCTTCTTTGGTTGGGTTGTTGTGGGGGAGGACAGGGTTAGGGTTACTTGGCTGAGGAAAGAGTTGAGTTATGGGAGGTCGGGAGCTGGAAAGATAGGGCAGAGGAGGCAGCGGAGGTTTTAGGTTATTAGGGCTTTGCATTTCTTCATAGAAAGGGTTGTGCTGCAGGAGAGAGAAGAAAGGGTTGCAGGGGGATATGGGAGGTGGTGTGGTCTCCGCGTGGCAGAAGGGGTTAGAGTGGTGCAGTGTAAAAACCAGAGAGGCAGAATCTACAGGGGTACCCAAGGAGTGGTGGCTAGGGGGAGGAGGTAGTGGGTGAGGGTCAGTGCTGGGCTCTAGTTTAGGTGAAACCACCAGGCTGTGAAAGGAAGGGCAGAAGGTGTTTTGTGTCAAATCACATCTTAAATGCATAATATGCAGAATAATCATTAAAAAACCTAATAAACAGCTCGAATTCTGGTTTTTAGACCCAGTAGAAATGTGACGTAGTTCATATAAACAACCCTTTGAAGTCATTTTATTTGTTTCAGTTTCTGGGCTACAGTCTTTGGGCCAGTTACAGCATGCAGGAATATACCGGCTCTGTCAGCAGAAATCCGTCACATCAAACAATGCAGCAGAAATGACTTCAATGACTGTATAGAGGTGTTGACACATTCATTTCAGCAAAAAGCCCACAAGAGGTCGGATCTTACGGTCAGTGGTTTGGACGGAGTCTCCCTAAAGGACAGCTTACACACTCATACTTCACAGTACGTCTTTTAAACGATTGTTTAGGCTGAAACTTCAGAGCAGGAACTTTACAACTCTGATATAATATAAGAGTGAATGGTTAAACATACAAGTGCATTTCCAGATCCTGCCATTATAACTGTAACATTGGTGAAACTTCGGGGTAGAAACTTTAATGCGTTAATTATGATTAATTAATTACAACAAAAGTAATGCATAAAAAAATTTGTACATTCACTCAGTTTGTACTGAAAGCAAAGCAGAACCTTTATCAGTGCAGATTTTCTGGTACAACCAATTACACTGATGGACACGGCAGAACTCGGCAACCTTGTTGCTACAATTAGCGAGTTTTCAGACCCCTTTGATAACTTTGTAACTTTGATAACTTGATAACTCAGTCAAACGAGCCAGAGACTCATCTGAGACGCCACTTCTTCCAAGCATTTCACGTATATTATATTATATAATGTTATGTTATGTTTTATTCTTTATATTATATTGACTTTTTTTTTTTTTACTTAAGTGAGGAACTGATCTACTGTGCAGGCATCACAGAGCCCCCATTTCACAACCAATAACTTAAAAAACTGCATTATTTCTGTGGGTACTTACGGGAAACTGGGATGTTTTCTTCTAACTATAAATTAAAACTTTCACATCGTCCTCCGCATTTGGTTACGAGCTGCTTCCAAAGTTCAATATGCGTGTTTGTTTTGGTTTCCATGCTCAAACGAGTTCACAGCACTACTTCGCCCCAAAGTTACCTTCTACCCATCAAACTACAAGTGCTGGTCAACGGATTAGAATAATTTGAAATAGTGCAATCATTAAATTCTTCGAATGCATTTTTTGTGCAGAAAGCAAATCAGGTGTTCACCGCACCTGTCCTACTCGTTAGACTAATCACAGAACTCGTTACCTGTAAAAAATTTGCTCAGCTGAGCTTTCCAAAAGGCCCATTTAGGCCATTTAACTGTGACACTGTTGTTTCATTGAATCAGAATAATTTTTATTATAATTAGAATCATCACTTTCTCAGTATTTTGTGGCTGCCCCCTTGGCTCGTATGACTGCCTGAAGTCTCTGCGGCATCGATTTGACCAGCTTGTCGAAAGTTTCCGCACTCACAGCTTATATATGCTGAACAAGAAACAAATGGAGAAACGGCTGAAGTGGGCCAAAGAACACGGCGAGTAGACTGCTGAAGACTGGCAGAAAGTGGTCTTCAGTGACGAATCACGCTTCTGCATCTCCTTCGGTGACCAAGGTCCTCGTGTCTGGCGTCGTGGTGGCGAAACCTACAACCACGAGTGCGTGAAAAGATCCGTCAAGTTTCCCCAGAGCGTTATGGTCTGGGGATGCATGTCCGCTCGAGGTGTAGGGAAACTCTGCTTCCTCAAGAAGACTGTCAATGCTGCCGTATATCAAGATGTTCTGGAAACGTTCCTGATTCCGACTGTTGAGGAACAGTTCGGCGAAGAAGAATTCATATTTCAACAGGATCTTGCACCGGCTCATGCGGCAAAGTTGACCAAAGATTGGTTCACTACAAAACAGCTTGAAGTTTTGGCATGGCCAGCCAACTCGCCTGACCTCAATGTCATAGAAAACCTTTGGGCCATCGTCAAGCGGATAATTCGCGACAGAAAGCCTACTACAGGTACGCTGGACCAACTGAAGCAGAACATTGCCACTGCCTGGGAAGCTGTGAGTGCGGAAACTTGCGACAAGCTGGTCAAATCGATGCCGCAGAGACTTCAGGCAGTCATACGAGCCAAGGGGGCAGCCACAAAATACTGAGAAAGTGATGATTCTAATTATAATAAAAATTATTCTGATTCAATGAAACAACAGTGTCACAGTTAAATGGCCTAAATGGGCCTTTTGGAAAGCTCAGCTGAGCAAATTTTTTACAGGTAACGAGTTCTGTGATTAGTCTAACGAGTAGGACAGGTGCGGTGAACACCTGATTTGCTTTCTGCACAAAAAATGCATTCGAAGAATTTAATGATTGCACTATTTCAAATTATTCTAATTCGTTGACCAGCACCTGTACCTATCAAAAATCTACCTATCAACTTGTTTAAAATGTGAACAGATTTCTATTGACTATTCAATCTGTCAGTCATTTGTAAAATTCAACGCACGTGGCTTTAGCTTAAGATGAAGGAATAGAGGCAGGCACTGTCTTCATTGGCTGTTGTGCCATACAGGGAGAGTAAACAGTGGTCTATTGGAGGAAATATGTCAATCAAAATGTCAGAGCTCAGAGACGACGTCGTAGCACTTAGCGGCTAACAGGATGTGGAAATATATGGAATATATGTTCATCAGATGGATATTATTCATGCTTACGGCAGCGGTAAATGGGCCTTTATGGATAAAAAAAACTGGCTGTGGACCAACTATTTTTCTGGAATACTTTTACTTGACCTTTGCTGATGAAATTGGATCGTTTATGTTGCAATATCACCTGTTACTGGACTACAGTACAGCTTCAAAGGTGAAATACATAAACGTTTGTATTTGTTGCTGGTTTGAAATAAGTGTTTTCTGAATCTACAGTTATGATTGCAGCCTGGAACGGTTTAGATCATTGAAATTTCAAGAATCTCAGCTTTCCAATGGTGTATAACGAGTAGGTACTTAGAATGTACCTACACAGTGTGATAGTTACACAAAGTAGTTATAATTAGGGCAGGGCGATAAACTGAAATTTTACAGACTCCGACATTTATAACGATAACCGATGTTGGTATATTTGGTGTGCTGACCCTTTAAGAAAGCTGCAGTGGAACTGCCGCAACGGGACTTTTTTCCAGACTTGCCGTAGTTTGTTGCAGGGACATTCCTGCTGGGTTTTTGGTTTTTCCATCATCTTTTGTACGTTTTCTGTACATAACTTTGATGTTATCACGTTTATTTGATGTCAGTGTTTGTAGGGATGCACGATATAATTGTCCCCATATCAGTATCAGCCTATATCGTCCTTGAAACTGAGTATCGGACATCGGCCACCCCACTGATATTTCAACGATCAGGCTGCTGTTTCTAAAGTCTAAAAAAAAAAAAAACTTTCTTCTTCTTCTTCAAAAACTTTTTTTTGCAGACTTTAAAACTTCTGAAGACAGTTTCTTTTAGGATGTTGTGTGTGAACAGAGTTTTTACACGTTTGTGTATTTAAACCAAAATATCCTATTTATCGTTTGTTTTTTGTTTTTTTCCATCATGAAGAAGAAAATCCAGGTGGTTCTCGGATATAACACACACATCCTATTAGTTTTGTTTGAACAACTGCCATTAAGTTCGACTTGTTATACGTAACACTAGTTGAGGTATTTTTCTAATTTTGCACAAGAAATGAAAATACAGAATTTATTTTTCAGCTTTAATATCGATATCCGATATGCCGATATTTTAAAACTCATATGGTCGATAACTGATAGATACTGATATTAAAGCTGAAAAAATAAAGTCTGTATCCCTAGTTCTTTGTGTTAAACATTTTGAAATGTTAGCAATGCTAGGTGCATTAGCCTGTCAATGTTTTTTTTTTTTTTAATAAGTTAGCATTCATGCTAATCGATACTTGTGTGTGTGCAATTAAATGATAAACTCATCAGTGTGTTTTTCATGGACACAAAGTAATATTTGCTCATATGTAAATAAGAATCTGACTCATTTAAGTTTATTAATATGTACATTTGTATGTTTGTATTTTAGCTTCACTGTACTTCTCATAAACGTCCAAAACGTATCAACGGCCTCCTGGGTGTTTATGGGGGAACCTGTTATCTATCTGCCAAACTACAAACTACTGTAGAAGTCACATCAAGTTCCAGTAAGGGCAGAATTAAGGTGTTTTAATAAAATGAAGTGTGTGTTTTGGCTGTTTTACAGGTCGACTGTGCTCATGTCCCTGGAAGACGCTGAGCTCCACGTGACTCCACGTCTGTAACCAGTTATCGTACTTTGCTCAATGTATTGTGATATTGAATTTTAGGCCATATCGCCCAGCTCTACCTATAATGGTGTACTTTAACTTTGGGTCTGTTCAGTTTGGTCCTGGGATGATTTTATTTCTTTCTCTTTACATTGAAATAAAATAAACTTTATTTGATCAAACGACAATAGAGCTTTAGTTTACAATATTAATGCCTTTGTTATTTGATTTAATCATCCATAACAACCCATTCAAATGAAGAAAACATTTGGAATGCGATTAAAATGTGGTTAATCGAGATTAATAAATTACAATGGCTCTAATTAATTAGATGATTTTTTCTAATTGAGTCCCACCCCTACTAATAACCCAAACAAGTTTTGTTTAAATTGCATTTTGATGTTCTTCAAAACTATGTTGCCTCCATTTTAACTGCGATTACACTGACTAATGACTCATTTATGCAGGAAAAGCAGTGCAGGTGGGTCTAGTCATTACTTATTGCCACATAACGTGGCACTTTTCCCTTTTTCTTATCTAAAATCATGAGTAGACTCTAAAATACGAGCTGGTATTTTGTGTACTTTGAAAAGCCGTCCTTACTTCAATCAGCAAGTGCTTATCAGTCCAAAAGTTTGTTTACGTTCTTGGTCAAGTACACAGATAGGAAAAAGGAAAAAAAATTAAAAGCAGTTGCACAAGCGCTCGCATAGACCTGAGCTTCAGGAAACATGAAGAACATTTCTAACATCTGATGTAAAGTACAGACGCACTCTGACCAGGAGCAGAAGTGGAGAAAGCACAGCACAGCAGACGACACCCCCAAAATGAATTACTTATGCTAAAAGTGAAAATAAACTGAGATGGGGTTTTCTTCCCTTCTCCCAGCCCACACACAATTTACAAGTGCTTACTCATAACTTTCACTCCCATCCAGAGTAATGATTTTTCCAGCCACATCGTCATCTTTTCAAAGAAACTGACAATATAACTCAACCACATTACAGCGAGGATGAGGCTAATTTCCCGGGAGCAGCTCCCCTCCTCCAACTGCATTGCAGATACCTGCTGTAACCAGAGACTGGGACCAGGAGGGATGAGTAGAGAGCTGGAGGTGTGACGCTCGTGCACGGCAAGTAAACAACTACACTGAAATGTGACCCTAATTTATATGGGTACATCTGAAGTGTTTACTCCACTTCAAGCTTCTACAATATAGTAGTAATAGTTCCATCTATACTCGGGAAAAACATCAAATTCTAAGCTAAATAAATTAAACTCAGCCTTAAAAAGAAACAACAACTGACTGGAAAACGAGGTCAGATAGCTTAGCATAAAAAGCAGCAACGCTAGCCCAGGGCAATGGTGCGTTCCAGTTTTCTCAGGATTGCGAGTGGAGGTGAGTTGGTGACGTCATTACTGGGTATTTGCTATTCCAGTTGCACCAACTCTGGGAGATAATTGACATTTCCAAAACAGCCAATATGTGAGCAGGGCTGCTAAATTATGGAAAAAAATCATAATCACAATTATTTTAGTCAATCTTGAAATCACGACTATTAAAAGATTATGTTTTAGTTACATTTTGCATTTTTTCAGCATTTCCTTCTCTGTCAAAAAACACTTATTGATAATTTATGCAAAATGTTCAAATTTTAAAACAGATATAGGCTACAAACATGAACCTTACAGCTGTTATGCAATGTATAAAACATTGAATAAATATAAGGCATAGAAAAACATAAATGTATCCTAAATAAACTATGTATCCACCTGTTCTGCAATTTCCCTACATTTGAAGAATAAAATAAATATACTAATTTATATAAAAAACTTCCCAAAATAAACTTTGTTAAGCTTTAGTGCAATCAGCTGTGTGAGTGTAGGTTGTAGCAGGACCGCATGGAAGGGATTGTGATGCACATGTGCATCTCTATCAGAAATTGTGGAAAGAAAAATTGTTTCCTCCATTATATTACACGGCAAAAAATCAAATCTTAGCAAGTATATTTTTCTCATTTCTAGACAAAATACCTCATCACGCTCAAAATAAGACAAAATTGCTTAAAAATGAAACATTTCGGTAAGATATAAGATCTTGTTTTAAGACAATGCGTCTTATTTCAAGAAATCAAGAAAATTTTGCTTGCCCCACTGGCAGAATTTTTTGCTTATTACAAGCAGAAAAAATTTTGAAAAAAAGATTTTATATATTACTGAAATGTTTCTCTTTAAGCAATTTTGTCTTATTTTGAGTGTGATCAGATCTTTTGTCTAGAAAGAGAAAAATATACTTGCTAAGATTTGAGTTTTTGCAGTGTAGTTTGGAGATTGACATGAAATTTGATCTTGATTTCAATTTTAAACTATTTGCACAGCTCTATATGTGAGCAACTACAAATACAGTACAAACTAGAAAAATAGCACAGACGTTATAACAATATCACCGTGACAACAGCAGCTAGTTTTAGCGTGTGTGTTTAATAAACAATACATACTCAAAGGCCGCTGTGAGAACGTCAAATTCACTAACAACAACTCGGTGCTGTTTATTAAACTTATTAAGTTTCTAGTGTAAACACAACAATGGTAGCGGACGCAGCCATCTTTCATCTGGATTAGGGATGGGAACGACGATTCAGCTGAGCCTGAATCCCTGACGTGGATGTGTGAATGAAAAGCGTAGTTCTGGTCGCACATTTTTCACCTCACTGCGTTATTAATTTTGATAAAACTCCCCAACACTCTGCTCTTGTTCTTCACCGCTGCCGCCATGTCGTCTGTTGCGCGTGCACGCTCCCGTCACGCATGAAGTTGAATGAGAGTCAGGTGGTAAACCCATTTAGAAAAAGTGGATTTGTTTTATTAAATATATTTTATTTCATTATGAAAAAAGAGGCACTTTATGATGTGTATTTGAATAGGGGATGTAATAAGTTAAAAGCCAGAAAAATGCAATTTGGAAATCCCACAAGCCCCGCCCCCTCAACATGTTGACACTGTTTTGTATTTTTTCGTCAAGGGAAACGTGTCAAATGTCGGTCGTTTTGTCGACAAAAAGTCCCATCTCTAGTAAGGATAGACCGATACCATTGGCCTGATATTTGTGGGGGTTTTGCTGGTATCGGCACCGGCCGATACGTCAGGTGTGTTGGCCGAAACCTCGCCCCTCCTCTGCATAATTTACAGACAGGCAGCAGGGTTTCTTTTTTTTATTTATACATATATCACATGTTCAATATTTCTATTTAATATTTGTTTACAAGTGCACTGTTTCTCTTTTATTTATTTCAAGTACTTTGCCTCTTTTTTTTTTTATCTTAAAAGCCTTTTCAAAATTAGTTTTCATTGTGTCCATTATACAAATTTTGGGGTCAAATGCAGTGTCGGCCTCAATTATCGGCCCTAAATATCGACAGGTTGTATCGGCCATCGGCTGAGGAGAAAATATCGGCATCAGTCCTAAAAAATCTGTATCCGTCGATCCCGAATCTCTGGTTCCTCTGCAAATTATGAGCTCACAGCTCTGAAAAACGAGTTCACGGCGCCACGGCGCAAATTTTCCTCAGAAAAAAACGAGTTTTGAGACAACTGGAACAGACGATAGACACCAGTTTTGCTAGTCTCTGTCAGAAGGTCAAAAATGTACCTATCGACTTGTTTAATATGTACACAAAGACATGTTGGAAGGCTGATGTGGGTGCTGTCAAAGTTGGGTCAAGGGCAGATGGACAAATCAATATCAAATGAAACATGGGCAATAAAAAGTATAACTTTCACTGACTGCACGGCAATAAATACAACATGCTACTTCAGTTTACCATCCATCCATCTAAGCAACATTCCCTTTCTTTTTAATCACTGTTAATCTTATTAATACACTTGTATTCAGAAGACTTTGAAAGTTATGTGTGTGCTGCCGACTCTGAACACTAATGTGGATTTATTCTGAACTAAAATGAACCAGAAAGGTAAAAATGAAGCGCATTTCTACAGATCTTTGCAGTGTATGACACAGATGTGCAGCTGCGCTCATGTTGGCTGCTCCTGAGCTCAAATAAAAGAAAACTTGCTCTGAAGTAAGCTGATCATCTCCTAAGGCTGTAACAAATGAAGTCATCGGTGTGCACTTGGCCTGCTGAGAGATCAGAGTGCACCTCACCTGGGTTTGCTGTGCGCGTCCTTTGATCCGAACCAGCCCTTGTGTTTCTCCTCAGTGACAGCAGAGACCTGTTCAGACACGTCCTTTGGCTGACTGTGACCCTTCCCAGCAGACTCACTCCGCCCATGTGAGAACAAGTTCCTCTTCTGCTTTTTCCCATGGATCTCCGACTCCGCCTTGGAAGCAGAGAGCGACGAGGCAGCTTTTGGCAGGGCGCTTTGTTCCGACGGCTCCTCTTCTTCGGGCAACATGGGGCCACTCTTCTCCAGGGCCGCTGCTATGGCAGCTTTCTCCTCCTCACCGGGTCTGTCGAAAGACCAGCGGCGCCCGTCTCCCACGGGGCCTTTGGGCAGGTCTGTGAACGGCCGCGTGCTGAGGTTCTGCAGAGACACGGAGAGAGGCAAGGACTTCTGCAACGGGCCCAGGCCTAAAGAACCGGCAGGTTTTCCTGAGCCTGGGTCCAGGGGCTGGACGTTGTAAGCATGGCTTCCGTTAACACAAACAGTGTGCTGAGGCACTGCGATGCTGATCTCACCGGCCTCATCACCAAACTCACATTTGAGAGAGGACGACTTAGGCGATGTGTTTGCTGTGTGGTCTGCAAAAGCAAGGCAAGAAAACGAAATAAGAAAAACTGATACCAGCAATTAGAGACTTTGTCAAATCATATTTATAAGTAGCTTATAACATTATTAATGGCTTTTCATACAGAGAGGGATCAGTTTCTAACACGGGGGGGGGGCAACTCTGGTCCTGGAGGGCCGGCATCCTGCAGGTATCAGGAGTTTCCCTGCTGCAACACACCTGATTCAGACCAACGGGTAATTAGCAGACTCATGCAGAGCTTGATGTCCACAGATATCCATTAAGGCTGTAACAGTATGTGCGATCAGTACACTACTCTCGCTTCGGCACGACCCTGTACCGAACTGTTGAGCGCAGGATTTGTTTATTTAGCTATTTATTGTTTAGCACCGGACATAATTGAGTGACGGACCGATGAAACTTCGCCTCTGCTTGGTGCGGCTGCTTCTCATCCTGTTTCTAATGACTCATAACAACACAGCATGTGAGCTAGTTGAGCTAGAAGAAGCGCCGTCAAACTTCAAGTCCGCCGTCTGGGAGCACCTCGGTTTTGATGAAGAGGGAGGAGGAAAAAAGCAGACAAAACAAAAGCAGCGTGCAGACTCGGTCCGAACTCAGAAACACTTTCAACATGTTAACGCAGCTAAAGCGACACCACACAAGTTTTTATGTTACTGGTACGACTAGAAAACAGACTAATTTAGTTCAAACGCGTGTAAAAACAGCAGTGTGTTACTGATTTATGCTTTTTTTTAAATTCAGGCAATAGAGCAGAAGAGCAACCTGCTGTGATGTTTAGTTTCTGTGAGTGAAATGAAAGTGGAGCCGTTTCTGTTAAATGCTGCTCTTAAAACTCAGATGGTTTAGATGTGAAAGAATGTTTTTTTTTTTTTTTTATTTTTTTTTTCATTGAAAAGTGTAAAAAGCAACAAATTTCTTTATTTATGGTCATTTTTTCCTCATTCAAACAATATGGCAGAAAAACAAACAAAACAAACAGCTTTTATGTCAAATTTTAGTGAACTTTTTAATAAAACATATATTTGTATTTTTTCCATTACTCTACCGAAAAAAAGAAAAAAAAACGAACCGTGACTTGTGTACTGAGGTACATACCGAACCGTGATTATTGTGTACCGTTATATCCAACCCTAATATCCAAATAAAAACACTAGATATCAGTGTTATTCATCCAATATCGATCCAGGTAACAGATCGGTGCATCTCTAACAAATACTGTTTTGGGATTCTGTTCACTGGGTTCATGGTTTATCTTGGTTGTCATGGTGATGGCAATGGTCACGTGATCAGCAACAGACTATAAATTGTATATAAATTAGGGGTGCAACAACATATCGATACGCTGATATATTGCAATACTTTGTTTTGTTATATTGTATCAGTATTTAAATTCAATGTATCGACATTTTTCATATACAAACTCTTGTTCATGCCAACATTGTTTACATTATATATTATTTAGATGAGAAATCCTACAGTTTAATTACTTAAACAAACCTATATGCTAAAAGTATAACAGTAAAAGTGTTGTGAATTTACTGTGACAATCTTCTTCTAATAAATACTTGGAAATAAAAAAAACTGATTTACTCATACACTTTCTGAATGTTACATTGTTCACACATTACATTTCATCCTAAATAAGTTTTTGTTGCATCAAAGTGGTGGTATGTTTACTAGGGACTTTATTTTCCTATATTTTTTTTAGATCTTTACCTATAAGGCAAATGTTAATTATCTTATCAACAATTAGAACAAGGGTTTTTATTCTGTTGTGAAATGTAAACCTGTTTTTTTTTTTCATAAAGGCGACAAGCATGAATTAGCTTTCAGTGTTGAATATGCTGTCAACCTTTAATATATCATCTTGTTTAAAGTATTGCAATATATCATAATATATCGTATCACCACCCATGTACAGTATAATGCATATTGTATCGCCAGATTGTGGCCAATTCACACCCCTAATATAAATGTCATGTTGCCGTTCTGTTTTCAGTTTTAGTTGCCTAAATATTGATTTCACATAAATATTTTATATTCATTGCTCCTATTTATTTTCATAATAAATCCATGGTTATAGCTCTGGCTCTGCTCTTGAAATGTTAGTTATAATCATGAATAGTTTGTTTAGTTGACAAAATAGAAGTGGAATGTTAGATTTGTGTTATTTTGTCCATATAACATGTTTTTTGTAGAAGTGTATAATTTGTTCTCCTTTTCTTTGGCAGATTACAGTTACATCAGTTCCACTAGTAGCCAGTAGGGGGAGCATTGCTCTAATCTCAAAAATATATTGACTTGAGAGCTGAACGGTTGCTTCTGTTCTTCAATCAAGCGGAGTTCAATTTCTCTAGCCACACCAAGGCCTAATTACTGCACTGATGCATCCCTGTTTCCAGACACTTCCAGGCCTCTTATGCTTGTTTCTTCCTCTTAAGTTAGACATCATGCTGCGATCCAAAGAAATTTAGGAACAAATGAGGGACAAAGTAACTGAGATCCATCAGTCTGGAAAATGTTCCAAAGCCATTTCTAAAGCTTTGGGACTCCAGAGAACCACAGTGAGAACCATTATCCACAAATGGTGAAAACATGGAACAGTGCTGAATCTTTCTAGGAGTGGCCGGCCGACCAAAATCACCCCAAGAGCACAGCGACGACTCATCCAAGAGGTCACAAAAGACCCCAGAACAACATCCAAGAACTGCAGGCCTCACTTGCCTCAATGGTCCTCCCCACCCCCCCTTTTTTCCCCTCCCCGCCCTTTTCCACTCCTCCTCTCTTTTTCTACCCCCTTTTTCATTTTTTTTTTTTTAGCCCAATTTTTCACCCCCCCGTCACCCCCCCTACCTCTCTCCCCCCCCGTTCCCCCCCCCCCCCCACCCACCACCCTTCCTTTTTTTTTATTATTTTTTTCCCCCCCTTCCCTCTGGTCTCTCTTTCCTCCTCTTCCTCCTCATTATCTCTTCCTTCTGTCCTCCATAATTTTTTTAGGATTGGTGTTTTTTTTTCTTCTTTTCCAAAAAAAAAAAGGGGAATTATCCTCGGCCCCAGGGGGGCCCCCTATAAGTTTTTCACCCCAAGTTTTGAACACGGAAGCGTGATAATCCCACTTAAGGTCAGTGTTCATGACTCCACCATCAGAAAGAGACTGGGGGGCAAAAATGGCTGCATGGCAGAGTTCCAAGACCAAAACCACTGCTGAGCAAAAAGAATATAAAGGCTCGTCTCAGTTTAGCCAGAAAGCATCTTGATGATCCCCAAGACTTTTTGGGAAAATACTCTGTTGACTGACGAGACAAAAGTGGAACTTTTTGGAGGGTGTAGGTCCCATTACATCAGGCGTAAAAGTAACACAGCATTTCAGAAAAGGAACATCATAGCAGCAGTAAAATATGGTGGTGTTAGTGTGATGGTCTGGGGCTGTTTTGCTGCTTCAGGACCTGGAAGACTTGCTGTGGTAAATGGAACCATGAATTCTACTTCTACCAAAAAATCCTGAAGGAGAATGTCCGGCCATCTGTTAGTGACCTCAAGCTGAAGCGCACTTGGGTTCTGCAGCAGAACAATGATCCAGAACACACCAGCAAGTCCACCTCTGAATGGCTTAAGAACAACAAAATGAAGACTTTGGAGTGGCCTAGTCAAAGTCCCCACCTGAATCCCATTGAGATGCTGTGGCATGACCTTAAAGCAGAACTCAGTAACTTCAGCTCGGCCCCCCAGGGCGTCCTATCACCGCCGTTTCCCCCCCCCCCCCCACCCCCCACCACCTCTCACCCCTTCCCATTTACCCAATCCCACCACTTCCGACCCCCCCCAACCCTTTTTTTTTTTCCCCCCCCCTTTTTTCTTAAGAAAAACAGTTAAACCTGAAACCCACCAGATGTGGCTGAATTACAACAAGGTTCATGCTGGAAAGATGACTGGAACAAAGTTCCTGAATACTGCTGTAGAACACTCATTGCCAGTTATCACAAACGCTTGATTGCAGTTGTTGCTGCTAAGGGTGGAACAACCAGTTATTAGGTTTAGGGGGCAAACGTTTTTTACACAGGGCCATGTGAGTTTGGATTTTTTCCCCCCTTACTAATAAAAACCTTCATTAACTGCATTTTGTGTTTACTTGTGTTATCTTTGTCTCACATTTTAATTTGTTTGATGATCTGAAAGTGTGACAAACATGCAAAATAAATAAAAAATCAGGAAGGGGGTTAAAACTTTTTCACACAACTGTACATATGGATATGTTGATGTCAAGCTCTGCATATCACCATGTGTGTTGCAGTAGGGAAACCCCTAACACCTGCAGGACGCCGGCCCTCGAGGACCGGAGCCTCCCCACCCCTCATCTAACAGATTCAGGTGTAAACATGTTGCATATTCTTCAGTAAGCCACAGCAAACGTTGGCGTACTGGTGACCCTCACCTGGGCTGTCGACTGTCAGGTTGCTGCTGTTACTGGGCGAGTTTGAGAGGTCCGACACCACCACGCTGATGCCAGCAGTGGGACTCAGGCTCCCGCCCCGCGACGATGACTCACTGCTCTCGGAGCCCAGCGAGGTGCTGGAGCGAGTGTCGGACGATTTCCGCAACTTGCCCCTGAAGAAGAAGGTCCTCATCTTGCTTCGCCGAGCTTCCCCACCCTCGTCATCCTCATAATCCTCCTCTCCACCTCCGTCACTTGGCAGTCTTTGGCGTAACCGGTACAGAGACCCATATCCACCCGGCAGGACGGCCGACGAGGAGTCGTCGTCGCTTGATCTCCTCTTTCCCTTGATGCGCTCTTTCAGTTTGCTGAAGGTGGAGGATCCCTTGTCCTTCATGACGAGGTCGTACATGCTGGCTGTCAGGTTGTTCCGGGTGAACTGGATGGTGACTTGAATGTCCCCCCGCTCTTTCTCCTTCTTCCCCGTTTTAGAGTGGAGTCTGTACCATCTGCAACAAAAATGCATCAATCACATGAGCTATAAAATCAAATTTATAAGTCTGCAACTGTCTTAGAAAAATCAGCAGCTGCAACTGCTGTAAATGCAGTCCTACAGATGTAGCACGCACTTTGATTGTTTTTATTGGGAGTTGCCAGCAGGAATTCCCAATTTGAGCTATGGCTAAACCACGCCCCCACACGCGATGAGCCAATCACAGTGCGCACAGCTATCCCATACACTCGGACATTCTCAGCTTGAACGTCCATTGAAATGCATTGAAGTTAGTCCGTTTTTGTTTGTTTTTATGTGTTCTTTTTAGTTTAAAATGGTCAAACGGTGTGCATGGGGTACATGCAACTCTGACACTAGGTATCCTGAGAGGCTAGGCGACTGGGTGTATTTTTTGCCTTTTACCAAGTCACATCGAGCCAAAGTTATGCAGCAGACCACAACATCAACTGAACGTGGATAAAATGAACAAGGATGTCTACATCTGTTCTAAGGTAAGGAAACATCGTATTTGAGAAAACATGTTGTCACTTTGCTGGAAAGAAATATGAAGCTACCTTCCCTAACGTTAGTTTAAGTTGGCTAACGCTAGCCAAACGTGATATTCTGTTACGTGGTAATGGTACATGAGACGCTGTCGTGTAGTACAACACGTCGATTACTGACTTGCAACACTCAGGCCGACCGCGAGCAGCATTAAGGCGGACACTGTTCTGCGCGAGAGCCGGTGAAAAAGCAGAGCTCATAACTTTATTTCTGAACATCCGATCGGTGAAATTTCAAGTGTAGATGGTAGCTAGTGTCAAAAATATGAAGGCCACGAGGGTTGGAAGCAGCTCCGAGCCTTCGCTGGAACGCAGCAGCGAAAATCCCCCGATCGCAATATCTCGGCGAGAAACGCTTATACGGGCATTTTCAACACAGGGAGCCTGTTGACCATGCCTTTGTGCCTTGAATGAGGATGGATTCATGTATGGGGCTCAGACACTATTACAGGCATCCAAAAAGCTGGGCCTCTGCTGGCTTTTGCCACAGCAGGAGACGCGGTGTGACTTGCAACACTCAGGCCGACCACGAGCTGCATTAAGGCGGACACTGTTCTGCGCGAGAGCCGGTGAAGTAACGTGGATAACGACACGCCTCTGGCTTCCAAGCTGCAGCCAGACTGCTTCGCTTCCATGGCTGTTTGATCAGTCTTTGTCAGACGATCACTTTTTGGCACAACAACAGCAGCGGTACAGGAGCGGTACAGCGGCAAGAAACTGAGGGAGCGACACGAGTCACATTCAGAGATTCACAGGCTTAATTTTGACTCCCAGTTTAAGACCTGAACAATTTTTTTGGTTTGTTTGTTTTGTTTTTATGTTTTTTAACTTATCTTGACATGATCTCTCTGTCTGATCACGCGTCTGCTGTCCGTGTTGACAGCTGTCATCTCCCGAGATGTCATATAGCGCCTGTCACCGAATGTTGTTTGTCCGAGTGAGTGGAGGGGGCGTGGCTTAGCCATAGGTCAATTGAAGTCTAGCCTTGATATCTAACATGGCCGTCACTATTATGCTGTCATTCTTTCATCAGAGATCACATTGCTGCAGCGTTTCTTTAGGAAATCATAATTATCATATCATGTTTACCAATTATGGGTAGATTTGTACACTGATAAATCCCACTAGTTTTCCAAAGTGCAACAAAATGCTCTCAGTTCACACACAAACACAAAACCTATCCGGATACATCGGGCCATCCGGACAGAGTGAATTTAATCGTAGTTCAATGAGAATTATAAACATTTACCATATCATACATTCTGACACCTTATTGGTTTGAACACCATCCATTGCACCTGTGCATTACAAAAATCAACTCACAGTCCAGCAAGGACACCGGAGAGTGTACAATACTTTTACTCTTCAAGTAGTTTTGAAACCAGTACTTTTACACCTTTACTTGAAGGTGCCATGACATCAAATTTCACTTTTCTGGGGTTTTGGGGGTATAATATGATCTATTGTGCACTGATGAGGCCATGTGAATGTCCAGAGTGAGAATCAAAGTTCCTGTTTATGGTCTGTCAGCTTTGTCTCTCTGCTCAGAAACAGTTGAATCAGACAGCAGCTTATCATTCTACGTAGTTCTATCATTCTACGTAGTTCTATCATTCTACGTAGTTCTATCATTCTACGTAGTTCTATCAATCTATGTAGTTCTATCATTCTACGTAGTTCCATCATTCTACGTAGTTCCATCATTCTACGTAGTTCCATCATTCTACGTAGTTCTATCATTCTACGTAGTTCTATCATTCTACGTAGTTCATCATTCTACGTAGTCTATCATTCTACGAGTCCATCATTCTACGATTCCATCATTCTACGAGCCATCATTCCGAGCATCATTCCGAGCATCATTCCGAGCTATCATTCTACGTAGTTCTATCATTCTACGTAATTTAATTGCTCCAATAAGAGCACACTATCAAGTAAACAGCCCCCCCCCCCCCCCTCTCTCTCTCTCTCTCTCTCTAACGGTTTATGCACCGTCCGCTCCCCCCTCCCCTCCCTGTCTGATTCAACTGCATGTATGGAGCTAGTAGTAACTTCTGTGCAGTCAGGTCTGGATTTTCAAACAAATGGATTTAAAAGCAAACTTCTGCAGCAGCACTGAGGGAGGGGGCCACAACCTTGTCATTACCTGTAAGTTTATTTATTTTCTAAATCGTCGCTGTCCGATAGAAAGCACGTATGTCCAATTTTGACGTTTTTGAGGTTTTATCATATCTGATATGTCCACATTCTTCTCTAGCAACTGATGCAGTAGATATCTAAATAACCAACGGGAAGAGGTTTTATACAGCAATCTATTTAAAACTCATCTCCATTGGATGCCATGAGTGTCAGTCAAGAACACGCATCTCCCACCCCTTTGTCACGTCAGCCCGCCCCCACGTTGTCCATGAGGTCCGAGAGCAGACCGGACCTACACCGATCGCTTAGAAGGTAAAGTATGATTATAAGCTTAATGTTTGACAACTACATTCCAGTTTTCACAAGGTAATATGCATTCACGGTTGTTATTTGTGTGGATTGTTTCAAGTGCAACTTTTTTGTCGTTATTTACAACTCGCTCCTGACGAGTACCATGATGCTAGCTAATGCTAGCCGACTAAACGCCATCTCTTTGCTGCTTTCCATTTAAACTCGAAAGTCAAAAATTCACATTTCCGAGTAGGACGTTTCAACTGGAACGGCCCCCGAAATCGGATTTCCTACTGGGAAGTCTGATAATCCTTGCAGGTCTGAGTTCAGATGCTAGCGCAGCTAACACGGCACCCGGTGTTAGCTGCGCTAGCAGTGTTAGCAGCTCCTGTAATGTTACGTTTAATTACACATCTTACTATTTCTGCTTCATTAAACCAGTCGACACATAGTGTTGGTTTATGTAGATGTAGGGGGACGCTAACCTGACTCCCGCCACCTGGTATTTGCAATACCATCTGGGAGGGAGTTAACCCGATGTCATTTCAAATTAGTCTTTTTTCTAAAACTCTTGCATGTGATTGGATAGAAGATCTGTCCGTCATCTTGACTGACACGCTACTTCAGCCACTCCCGTTGAACCGAATGACGCAACCCGTGACGCAACTCAGAGCGACACCAGAGCCACCACGCATAGAGGATCGAGTTATCAAAACATGTTATCAAGCTCAAAAACTTCAGTCAAACAACATGGCGGCGGCGGCGACAGCTAGTACGAGCGGTGTACAGTCTGTGAACGACTTTTGTCGAATGTGCAAAGAAAACACTGAAATAACTGACTGACTACACTGCTTCGCCTGTGCTTCTACATCACATCCGGCCAAAACCCGCCCATCCTTCAAAATCTCACCCCATTAGTGATTGGCTCCTATTATTCTCTAACCAGACGAAACACCTATAACTTCGCCTACTCAGAGGAGTGCGGAGGAAGGAACGCCCCGCGTGTACTTGTTGAACGCACCCAGAGAGTAAATCAAGGGACGCTGCTGTGGTGTAATTCATAATTTCCATGCGGTATATGGAACTACAACACCACTCTTTTAGCAAACACTTGTTTTGCTGCTCTAACTGTTTTCAGACCATAACTAAACCATTTGGTCGGTTTTTCGGTCCCCCCAGTTCCCACTACCCACGGAACGACACATAGCTAAGGACACACATTTTTTACACGTTCTTTTCCGCATTGCGCTTATCTCCATTTTTCTTTTTATCTATTATTTCATCCTACCCTTTCTTTTACTTTACTTAATCACATATCATCATGTGTTCTATCACTTTTCCTTTTCCGTATCTCTTTTTCCTTTTTCTTTTCTCTTTCTCCCCCCACCCCCCCCCCAAGCTAGGTATGGGTGGCAACTAACTGCCTCTGCAACATTTTTCTACCCAACCGCCACACCATTTTAAGTGGAAAAAACAGGGCAAACCACGGAAAAGCCACATCTATCATAAACTACTTATATTCATCCACATTTATAAAATGTTCGTTCTACCAAACAACAGAACACTCAAAATCACCGTCATCCAGCTTGCTACCCGCAGCAGCGCGCGGGGAGGCGGCGGAGCGGGCCGACCCGGACGGGGCAAAACAATACTTTCTTAGTCTAATAACATCAACCACACACAACCAAGAAATTCACATTACCTCCTTCTCCTCCTCTTCTCATTTACCACCACTCCTTTCTCCTAATTCATAACTTATTTCTTTCTTTACTTTCATAACTCTTAGGGGAACCCACAGCCCTCTCCCCGCGGTGTGTGCACTTTCTCTGCACCAGCATTTCCTGCGCCGCACCTCCTTTCTCCCCGCCCCTCTACCCTTTCTTCTTTATTCGACCCACTTTATCTTCTTTGCACTGTCACCTTCTCTATACCCTCCCCCGAACCCTCCCCCCCGGCCGCACCCGCTGTCTACCATTTTTCTATGTCTCCCACTTTTCTTATCTTTTCTTCTCCCTATTCGCTCGACCCCTCCACTCCCCTTTTCAGAACACGAGGGGGGATTTCTGATGTGATTCTGTTGTTTGGTCAACACGAACATTCATAAATCACATGAACAATCAAATCAATTTTATGATCATGTGTGCGCTCATTTCCACCTTTTTGATCGGACCACTTCTGTTTTCCACCTAAATGCGTCTAGCAACAAATTCACGTGACTGCAAGATTGATACCTGAATTATGGGAACAGGGGACGTGCTCTCTGCTTCTTTTTCTTGTACAATTCCTTCTGTCCATCAATTAGGTACAACGGAGGCATGCTGGATTACACTGTGCCCTCACGACGGGAACCCTATCTTCCCCCCCACCATCTCTAGGAAGAAAGCACACCACGACGCCCACAAGCAGAAAGAAAAAGACTGAGTCAACCCTCAAGAGCGAAGGTTATGTCAATCCCACCTTCACCCTTCAACACGGAGCACAACGACACGGAGGAGCCACAACTCACACACACCTCACAATACATTAAGCAGGTTTTCTAGAGAGCACTACCGTTCCGCCTACCGGCGAGTACGCCGACACGATCAATTCTTTGTTGAATGGATAAACTATTTATCTTCCAGAGGAGACACCACTACGTAAACATTAACCTGTTTTTTTAAGGTAACAAAGAACACAAATAAATGACGTTCTTTTTTAACAAAAACGCACATTTATATATCAATAAAAAACAAGCACGCACCAACTATTTCACAAACAAAACTTAGTTTTATCTGTCAACATAGTTCTCCACACAAAACTCTCAACAATTTTTTTTGCAACACAGTTCTTTGCACAGACAAAACTCTCAACATCTCAACAGAGTTTTTCTGTGCAACACAGTTCTTTGCACAACAAAACTGCAACATCTGCAACAAGTTTTTCTTGCACACATTCTGTTGCACAACAAAACTCAACATCTCACAAGTTTTTCTTGCAACACATTCTCTCACAGACAAAACTCAACATCTCAACAAGTTTTGTCTGTGCAACACAGTCTGCTCACAGACAAAACTCTCAACATCTGCAACAATTTTCTCCCAGTTCTTTGCACAGACAAAACTCTGCAACATCAGCAACAGTTTTGCTTGTGCAACACAGTTCTTTGTACAAACTAGGAAACTATCGTACACTATTTTTTTGTAGTGTTATTTATCTGAAGTTAAAGTACCAAGCAATTAATTTATTCTTGATTGGTCTTGTTTATTCTTCTTTGATTGTATTTGTGCCAACTTGTGTGAGTTTAATGTCTTCATTTTCTGACATGAATTTCAGTCACTACTGAGTGTTAATGAAATCAGTTTGACTTTATTTGTACCCTGGTATTTGCTAATATTCAGTGTATAAGTATAGAATGGTAACTGGTTAACATGTATAGCAATAGTTCATAACTTACTAGACATAGCACATCGGGTGTGCTGTTGAAGAGACAACAGGTATGCTGGAAAAAAGCACCTCTTCCATATTGGTATTAAAAATTAGTTTCTTATTGAGATGCAATATCTCTTTTTTTCAGAATGCCCTACCAAAGACAGCAACGTAAAGTTTTACACAGTTAATTAAAAATGACAAGATTTCAGAAATTTTATCAGGTAAATTTAATTAAAATGACCGAGATAAAAATAAACAGGAACATCAGTCGAAGTATCTGCACCAAGTGTTCATCTTCAAGTTGCTAAACATCCTTTTAAAACAGTCCAGAAAACAAGAAGTTTTAGTTTTATTTATTTGTAAATCTAAGCTCGCTATGCAGGACCAGACTGTCAGCTTCTAAGGAGCAGGGAGTTAACTGTAGTTCACCACAACAGAACGCAGCAGCAACCAACCTCTTTCTAGATTTAAATGAATCTATTTCATCTGAAAACAATAAACAGCGTTGAGTGTTTACTTCGCTCTACTGAAACAGTACAAGCAAGAAATCACCTCATCAGTTTTGGGGATAGTAAAATGTTTTTCTACTGCCAGCAGAGAAAACATCCTCATTTTTGTCCCACTTAAAAGGCATTTTACATCAATGTCTTTTCTGTGGGACAGTATGTCCTGTAGAAGGCTGGACAACGTCACAGGGGACAGGCAGCAGAGGATGTCTGCAGTTCAGAAGGAAACATTTGACAGGTAAAATAGTTTTTCTGTCCAGGAAAGCAAACTGAACACCAATCTTTTTTCAATGATCGAAGTTAATAAATTGACACGGTACATTACGTTGTGACATACAGCCACATTAGTAAGAGTCGCACGGCACTCAGCATTATATGACGCGCTCACGTCAACATCTGACAGCTTCGCCTTAATTACCCTATTTCAATATAAAATGCTAGAAAAACCCTTATTAGCATCACATGCTAAGCGAAATGTAGCATAACTTCTATAATATTTACCAGCTTGTGTGACATAAAGAACCGTAGCCCAATGTCAACCGACCTCGTAAGAGACAAATAATAGAAACACGTATGTCCGCTTCTGTCAAAAAACACGCATTCCGTTAAAATTAATTTAAACCGTCATCAATATTTGAGAACAAGGTTTCATTCCGGGTCTAAAAATGTCAATAAACCCAACTTCGCCTTATTTTTCAATTAGTTAACAGTTTTTCATCTCCTAAAAGAACTAGCGTGTTTTTCATCCTATTGTCTTGTCTGATAAACGTAGCTCACTATCTGAAGTGCCCATGTTGCTAGCAGTTAGCCTTTAGCAAACTCCGACCGCAGCTTGACCTAGATTCTCCAAATAAGGTCATAGCCAAATAAGGTCTAGCCAATCCAATCAAAATGAAGTCAATGTGGTCTCCGGGTAAAGCTCCATATCATCACCGGACCCAACTGTATTACTGAGGAAGTGAGGTCTGGCGTTTCAAAACAATACTCCGCTGTAAAAAATGCCGTTTTTTTCTTTGGAGTATTTACATATAAAGTAATGCCAACAACATAAACTAGTTTTTAACTGCTATGTCATCACTCCTTTGAGTAAAAAGCTTGGGTTGATACTTCAACTTCTACAGATGTCTATTTAAACCCTAGTGTCTGTACTTCTACCCGAGTAATGAAAGTGGATAGGTTTAACACCCCTGCTGTATTTCAGTCATCACTTGTTTGAATCCTTCAAACAATTCCTGGTCACTTGTGCATAGAGATGCACTGATCTGATACCTGGATCGGATATCAGCTCGATATTTACAAATTAGCTGGATCGGATATCGGATATGTGGCCAATACACCATTCTCATCCAGTCATTTCTGTTTTTATTAATATCATAATAAATGTACACTTTGTAATTTGTTAATAAATAAAATTAAGCACATTTAATTTACCTTCTCTTTTTTTTTTTTAAACAAGGCTTAAAGGTGCATTACGCAATTTTAAATGTTAAATACTATCTTTTCTTTCCTCCACATGCTCTTACAATTGCCTGATGTGTGGAATGAGCTGATCTTTCTTCACTGCAGTGGTCTCTAATGCGGTTTCTGAATGCTCAATGTGCGAAATTCGGGTACGAAGCCTCAAGGGGGCGCTTGTGGGGGAGACAAGATGCGTGTTCTCGTTCGGCTGGCTGTGCCGGTGTGGTATTTTCCACCACCGCAGGTCCGCACATGTTGAGCATCCTGCTCAAACTCCAACTCAGACTCCAACACCGACACTGGAGTAACACAGGAGTAAACAACCGGGCAGCTTTTTTTTCTCTCTCTTTTTTTTTTTAACTGGAGGGAGCTCTAATCTAGTCTGGGATTAAAACGGACCCACAATTGCTTTCTTCTCACTAACAAGGTAAATGTGATGTATAACGGAAATAAGGATGCAGAATATTGCAATGCTAAGTTTTTAGCATGTAAATGTAGCAGTATGAAGCCATATGACTGTTCCCGGGGAAGATAAACACTCTGGCCACTTGTTAAATTTAGTTAATGCGGTAATTTTATGAGGTAATCGTGGTCTCAGCCTGTGAATTTAGCTATTTGAACTACAAGCCAGCGTTAGCCTGTTGCTACCGTTAGCATACAGTCCATCAGTTTACTCAACGATCAAACCGTAAACAACTTTCAGATTTATAACTTTTTTACTTCAGTAGACATCGTGTCTCTAACTCTGGGCTCAGACTGAGTGTAATGTGGGTTAAATTAGAGACCAGCACAGTCCAAGCAGCTCATGCGTGTGCACGGCATTAGCATCACTTCCACTTGTCACCAGAGGGGGGCGACCTTCTGGAAGAAAGCTGGAACTTGCGCTGTACTCCTTTAATGTTTATGTCAAGCTTGATGCCTTTATTCACATTTCAACAGTTGTATCAGATTGGTATCGGGTATCAGTCGATACGCTCAGCCCAAGTATCGTATCGGACTGGATCAGAAAAAATTGGATCGGTGCATCACTACTTGTGCACTTTAACATCTAACATACTTAGCGCTTTACTATTATGTGATTTAGTTTAACATTCTGCAATTTAAACCTACAACCCAATTAATTTCCCTTTATATTTCATTATTTTCAGAAGTGTATACTTTGATCTCCTTCCATTGTTTTTAATGTTTTAATTTCATTCTCATTTCTATTCCTTTTATTTTATTGTTTTGGTTTGTCAAAGGACTAAGGATGGAGATTAGCTTTGCTACAGTATAATCCTGCATTTTTACATTTTGTGTTCATTAATATGCACCGTCCCCTTTTTGAATAAATAAATAAACTCAAACTTCAGGTTGAAAATAGAAAAACATGTCAATGACGACCAATATAGTTAGAGGACAGACAGAAGGGGAGGTGAATGTAGATGTTTTGGACTAATACCAGCAAAGAAACAAATATGTTCTGTATATATATATATATTCTACAATAATATCATGAGGATATTTATAACAAGAAAAAGCACTTGGAGCAGATCTCTGCCAAGCAGCTCAGTTCCCCTCATATGGTACAACCTCACAATGATGAATAATCGTTCAAACAATTCCTGGATCCAGACGGTGATCCGGATAAACACCAAAGTTTAACCAGTTCCTCCTTGTACCATAATCAACATTCCCTATGAATTTAATCCAAATCAGTTCATAACTTTTTGACTTATTTTGCCAACTAACAGACAAACACCAACAGTTACATTTCCTCCAAGGTGGAGGTAAAACTTTCATGTGTCATTGTGTCTACATACAGTATAGCCACATCACCCAGCTGTGGTTGGCACGAAAGTATCTCATCTCTGAACTAAAGATTCAGCTTTACGAACTGTCAGTTCTGGTCTTTATAAATGAGACTGACAGCAATGCAGCGGCAGATGTTTGTCTTTACAGAAAAGGAGCATTTTAATTTGTATTCAAGCCCCTGCACATCTTTGTCTCTATGGCAACTGCAGCATCTAAATCTTTCAACATGTAAAACTGAGAGTTGTTTCGCAAAAACTTCAACATGGATGTTTCTTCTGTGCGAAACTTAATACTCATTTACTTTTAATATAACGATATCTGCAAAAACAAAACTGGAGTAACCCTGTTTTTTAAGTCTTTATCTAACCAGACATCCCACAATACCTCAGTGAGGCCCCTTGTTTTTGTCATGACATCACATAGGCAAGAACAATGCAGTAAAACAATGCTCATGTCTGATTTAATAAGGGAGTGTCCTACATAGATGTTGCTGAAAACAAGTCTGTCCAACTGTAAATTCCTTTACTGGACAAAGAGGTGCAGTTCTTAGAAACGCTGCACAGTGGTGGGTGGAAAGCCGGTGAGTTTACCGCATCATGACTGATGGAAAAGTTGCATCTGTTTGATGTTGTTTTTATATTCTAGAAATATAAAATGACTAAGAAAAGTTTCCCTGGCTTGCGACTGTCTGCAGCCAAACCTGAAGTTATCAGCAGTGCAGGGAAGACAGAAAAAAAAGAAATGAAACCGGTATCTGTTTTTAGATTATCGTTTCCTGCGCTGTTGGGCTATCTTCACGCCACACCTCAAACACACTGCCTGCTTCTTTTGTATGAGGCATTTATGTCCATATTTCATATTTTGCTAGTAGCTTAAAAAAAGGTTTAAGGTCAAGACTCCAGAATAAAGAGATATTTTGGTGAGAAGAATGATCACAAAACCTTCTCTGGTATCAAGATTACAAAAATGCAAAATGCAGAAACACTGATGTGGTTGTGCAATACTGCATAAAAACAGGATGTGTAAAAGTTTAACTGAACCAGAAAGCTGCTTCATAAACAAGTGTGTAATATTCTTCTGATAGGCCAACAATAAAATCTAAATGTCATGCTACACAGAAACATGCAACTGAAGGAAGCTGAAAGAAAGGATGTTCAAAGGTGAGAGGTAAAATCAAGAGGAAAGAAACCACACCGGTGCAAGTCAGATGAAGAACTTCACACTGTGGTCACCTCTGAAACAGGCTTTTCTTTTTCCTCCTCCTTCCTTTTTTCTACAAACCTACAGCATGACTGCGCACAGCCTGAAAATGGCTGTGATCATGATACAACTCCTGCATAAAAGTTTAGCAGGGTTTGCTCAACATAAACGTAAAAGTCAACCAGAAGTAAGATCATGCAGTTGCATTGTTAACTCACATTTGCTCATGTATTTTAGAAAAAAAAAAAAGCTTTTCCCTTTGACATCTGTGTTTTTAACAGAGTCTTCCACAAATTCACAGATGAAGACTTGCTCTGTCACCTTGATGTGGTGGCATGTAGCTAACTTACGCTGGTGATTCACGGATGGTCGACAGCTTTAAACACACATTGCTTGGTTGCTATTGTGGCAGGGAAAAGGGAGGGCCCGGGCGGGATTCGATCCCCAGACTCCCGGGCGAGAGTCACGCGTGCTAACCAGTCATCCAAAGGGACATCCCCTTGGCCAAGTACAGGACCGTCAACTGCCACATCTCTCCGGGATTCGATCCCGCCCGGGCCCTCCTTCGTCCTGCCACAATCTGCCGCTTGCAGGTAGGGATCCATGTAGCACTAGGAGTGAGTCCATGGATTCTGGATGGGTGGCAGCCTACGTGGAGCACGAGGACATGCTTGTGAAAAGAGGGGGAGAGATGTGGCAGTTAACGGTCCTGTCACTATGCCTCCGAGAGATCATGTGCCCTGACTACTTGGCCAAGGGGATGTCCCTTTGGCTGAAGTCTGGGGATCGAATCCCACCTGGGCCTTCCTTCGTCCTGCCACACTATGTTGGAAGTTGATTTACAGCAGGGATGGGCATATCGATACCCTGGAGTCGATATTTTGTCTGGCTGGTATCGAAGTATCAGATTGGATCATTTTTCGAGACTGGAGATTCCACTGTACAGATACAAAACATGCAACTTGTTTACACTTCTGGGAGTTTTAGTCAATGAAATAATGCGAAAGCAGCCAGATTCTAGCTTCTGTATCACATGATGGTGGTAGCCTATCAGATTCTAGCTTCTGTGTCACATGATGGTGGTAGCCTATCAGACTCTAGCTTCTGTGTCACATGATGGTGGTAGCCTATCAGATTCTAGCTTCTGTGTCACATGATGGAGGTAGCCTATCAGATTCTAGCTTCTGTGTCACATGATGGTGGTAGCCTATCAGATTCTAGCTTCTGTATCACATGATGGTGGTAGCCTATCAGGTTCTAGCTTCTGTGTCACATGATGGTGGTAGCCTATCAGGTTCTAGCTTCTGTGTCACATGATGGTGGTAGCCTATCAGGTGTCTAGCTTCTGTGTCACATGATGGTGGTAGCCTATCAGGTTCTAGCTTGTGTCACATGATGGTGGTAGCCTATCAGATTCTAGCTTCTGTATCACATGATGGTGGTAGCCTATCAGATTCTAGCTTCTGTATTACATGATGGTGGTAGCTTATTATTTATTTTTTTTTTCTTTCTTAAATTGTTCATCTTTATTCATTGCTCATTTCTATTCTTTTTTCATCTTCTTTGTTCTCTCACTCTTTTATTGTGTTTTATATTTTTCTTTTTTTTCTATTTTATATTTCCTAGTTATATTCTTCTTTTTTCTCTTTTTCTTTCATTCCTCTTATTCTCCCTTGTACTTCCTTTTTCTGGTGTTTCTTCCTCTACTGAGTTTTTTTCTTTCTTCTTATTCTCTTTTTCTCTTTCATTTTTTTTTTTTTTTTTTTACTTCTTTACTTTATTTTTATTTTTTTTTTTATTTTTTTCATTTATTTCATTATTTTAATGTTTTTTTTCTTTTTTCTGACTTTTTATTTTTTTAATTTTTAATTTTTACTTCTTTTTTTTCTTTTTTTTTTTTTTTATTTTATTTTTTTTTCTTAATTTTCATTTTATATTATTTTATTATTTTTTTTTTTTTATTTTTATTTTATTATTTAATTTTTTTTTTTTTCTTTCTTTTTTTTTATTTTTTTTTTTTTTTTTTTATTATCTTCTCTCTATCTCTCTCCTTTTTCTTTTTTTTCTTTTTTTTTTTTTTTTTTTTTTTTTTATTTTTTTTATTTATTTTTTTTTTTTTTTATGAGATATTATATTATATATAATTACTTTCTTATGATTTAAAAATGTATATTTTGATTTATCTATTATATAAAATTATTATTAATTTATTCTTTTAAAAATAATTTTAACACACTATTCTATCAGATGTTATGATGATGCTGCTGCTGTTAGTGATGATGATGATGTTTTGGTATCTTTCAGTACTTCAGTGCAGGGTATTGAACATTAAATTTTGGCAAATTTATAATATTACTACTACATTTTATATTTGAACATTTTCCACTGAATAAATTTAAATAATCTTAACATGTATTTAAGTTATTTGATGACAAAAAGAGGTTTTTAATCTTATTTTTGTTTAATTTACTTATCAATATTATTTATTATCGTTTTAAAAGTATTTCTTTCCAGTACTTCTGTTCTCAAGTTTTCTTTGAAGGGACAAAACGTATCGTACTGGTTATCAATGTTAATGAAAAAGTACCATAAAGTACTTGTATCGTATTCACAGGAAATAATTTGGTATCACCCACCCCCAATTTAAAAGTTTAAATCTTTCTGTTTGCTGTTATACTAAGCCAGAGCTACTTCAATATCAGTTTTTCATTGCTGCATCCAGACCACAAACTACAGATTATATTCAATTTTAAAATATGAATCAGTTATTGGTTATCAGTGTCTGCCATGAGAATGATCGGTTAGTGGTATTGGTGGAAATTTTTCTTATCGTGCATCTCTAGTTTAACGCCTATAAGTTCCAACAAAAAACATCTTAATATGCCCACACTTGGTTAAAGATAAATAAAGCAAACTTTTTGCCAACCTGTCAGAAAGTTATTTCTCATTCTGATGCTCGGTTTGAACTTGTCATGACTACATGCGCTGAGTTGCTGCCATGTGATTGCCTGATTAGATATTTGTCTTAACAAGCAGCTGAACAGGTGGAGCTAATAAACTGGACAGGCGTTTCATTACTCACAGCTGATATTTTATTCAGGTGAACAGATGTCCAGACCTCCAAAAAGCAAAGATGTTTCTTGTTTATCAAATGCTGATTGGCTGAGAGTTAGCTCAAGCCTGCAGGGGCCAACAGCAATGACTTTACCTCTGCTGTAGAAAAACAAAACCCAAACTAAATCCGCATCAGTGATGAGAGGCTTTACAGAAGTCTGCTGCTCATTGTTGCTGAAAAATACAAAAAGAAACTGAACGTGCCTGATTTATAGCTGATTTGAAAGAAATAAATTGTCTGTATACTTCCCTGAACATACTAAGGGCCAAAAAAGCCTTTTTTGTGAGAACAGCATTTAAAGAATATGCCAACTTTGTCTTATGACCATTTAGAAATCAGTATATTTCATATTCAATCATCACCAATTTTCTGTATGGTCTTTCTTTTAAAATAATATAAAGCATTTTACTCCATTTCGTTTTGTTTTTTAAAGACTTCTTTCCCCACGACTATTCACTAAAACACGTAAAAATATATGGTCATCCTCAAAATTATTTGTACTCTCCCATTAAAGAAAAGGCTAAATTTAAACTAGTAATTCAAATAAGAAAAAACTAAAGAAACAAACTATAAATACAAATTTTTAAAAATATTATTTAGTAAAATAGGATATTGCATTTGAATTTTGTTTAAAATTATGATTTGAAAAATAAAAAAAACTGTTCCAAACCAATTACAGCAAATTACTCATAAACAGTGGACCAAAATACCTGACAACAGGTGCAGACATCTGATTGGATGTTACAGAAAACACCTGATTGCAGTGATTGACTCAAAGTGTTGCTCAACAAAATTTTAGCTTAGGATCATGCTTGTTTACTTGTTTTATTTTTCATGCATTTGTTTTTGTTTTGTTTTTTCAACCACAACTCAAAATCAATGCCCTGAATTTAATTGAATTTTTATATTATTATTACTTTTTTCAATAAAGTGCAAGACTAGCTGCCTGTAAAATATAATAAAACAAAATAAAATCAGCTAAATGTTCTTATTTTAATGTCCTGTTGGGTCTCTATTTGGTTATAGAGGAAAAGAAGCAGAAAGTTTCCTGCTACAGCGCTGATGTAACTGCAGGCTGCAGAGAAGAAAAACACAGGTCATATAATTCACTGCACAGGCTGTTACGCAATTATCATCATTCTGCTGCTGACCTCAAGTGCAGCCCTGAAAACATGGCAACACCCAACCAAGAACGGCAGAGAAAACAATTAGTAAACAAACGAGTCATCATATAAAGAGCAGCAGATGGAGGACAGGAATGCTGCTGCTTTTTATAGCTCTGCAGAAACAACAAACATCACAACTCATACAAAAACAAGGACGCGCCATGTGAGCATGTTTTCTTTAAACGCCCATATCATTGAGACTTGTAAATAAAGGCTTAGAAGGAGGAGCGACACTCCTACTGTACGTTCAAGACAGTATATGCTGAGACGTTCTGTTTTTGTTTAACAAATCAGCTCGACGCAGGCTGTATTTCTCTAATCCAGATATAACGTATTTACCGTGCAGCATTTTATTGAATTAAATCCTATTACTGGATTACTAAACTTGGTGTTAACAGCTCTGAACCTCTCTTTTCTTGACATAAGGAGGCATTTGAGCAGCACAGATTTTCATGCAGGCTCTCAAGCAGCCTCGAATGTATGTGAGGTGTAGACTCGAGTTTCACATCGATGCTCCAACAATAGTATCAGTCCTCTGCCTGACATGTCGGCCAACTCCCTGTAGCCAAGGTGGGGTTCACATTCCACATGCAGGACCGGGGAGCTATGTAAGGGAATTCCCTTGCATACAGACAAAAAACCCTGACTACTACTAACACTACTACTATTACTACTACTGTGGTCGCACCAAGGTTAGAATGGTTTTTGGATTTTTAATTAGTTTCAGTTTTTATTTAGTTTTGCCTTTTTGCCTTTCAATTCAGTTTGTTTGTTTGTTTTTTTCTTCTTCTTTTTTTTGAGCAGGTTTGCACAAAAAAGCAAACCTGTGGTGTTAGTTTTAGGTTTTTATTTTCCATAAATAATAGGTATTTGTCTGGGGTGACAACCAAAACAAGGTTATTAGTTCACTAAAAACTAACGAAAAAATGAAAACTAAATTAAAAAACATTTAACTGAAATAGAAATAAAAATTACAATAAAAAATAACAAAAAACAACCAAGAAACTGCATTGTGTCTTTACAAAACTAACTAAAATTATTGCAAAAACATCCTTCGTTTTAGACTTTGTAAATTTATTTGATACATAAGCTTATTTCTATTTAATCTACAGTTGTGTGAAAAAGTGTTTGCCCCCTTCCTGATTTCTTAATTTTTTGCATTTTTGTCACACTTATATGTTTCAGATCATCAAACAAATTTAAATATTAGATAAAGATAACACAGGTAAATACAAAGTGCAGTTTTTAAATGAAGGCTTTTATTAGTAAGAGGGGAGAAAATCCAAACCTACATGGCCCTGTGTGAAAAAGTGATTGCATGGCCACTGCTGAGCAGAAAGAACATAAAGGCTCGTCTCAGTTTAGCCAGAAAGCATCTTGATGATCCCCAAGACTTTTGGGAAAATACTCTGTGGACTGACGAGACAAAAGTGGAACTTTTTGGAAGGTGTAGGTCCCATTACATCTGGCGTAAAAGCAACACGGCATTTCAGAAAAGGAACATCATAGCAACAGTAAAATATGGTGGTTTTAGTGTGATGGTCTGGGGCTGTTTTGCTGCTTCAGGACCTGGAATACTTGCTGTGGTAAATGGAACCATGAATTCTGCTTCTACCAAAAAATCCTGAAGGAGAACGTCCGGCCATCTGTTGGTGACCTCAAGCTGAAGCGCACTTGGGTTCTGCAGCAGAACAATGATCCAGAACACACCAGCAAGTCCACCTCTGAATGGCTTAAGAACAACAAAATGAAGACTTTGGAGTGGCCTAGTCAAAGTCCCCACCTGAATCCCATTGAGATGCTGTGGCATGACCTTAAAAAGGCAGTTCATGCTGGAAAAGCCTCCAATGTGGCTGAATTACAACAATTCTGCAAAGATGAGTGGAACAAAATTCCTCCACAGCGCTGTAGAAGACTCACTGCCAGTTATCACAAACACTTGATTGCAGTTGTTGCTGCTAAGGGTGGAACAACCAGTTATTAGGTTTAGGGGGCAATCACTTTTTCACCATGGAGGTTTGGATTTTTCCCCCTTACTAATAAAAACTTTCATTTAAAAGCTGCATTTTGTGTTTACTTGCGTTATCTTTGTCTCACATTGAAATTTATTTGATGATCTGAAACATTTAAGTGTGACAAACATGCAAAAAAATAAATCAAAACACTTTTTTACACAACTATACTGTATTTACTTTGCTCTACCATTTTTACTCCAAGTGACTCTCTGATTATTTTATTGTCACACCAGACAAATACCTACAATTTCCAGAAAAAAATTGTATAAACTAAAACTAACACTGAAACTTCTAAAAACTAAACTAAAACTAAGCATTTTCCAAAAAAAAAATAAAAACTAATAAAAAACTAGAAAATCTGCTCAAAAAACTAACTAAAACTGAATTGAAAAACAAAAAGTCAAAACAAAATAAAAACTGAAACTAATAAAAAATCCAAATGTATTATAAGCTTGAATCACACCCACTTGATTGATCCTGTATTTTTTAAAACGTATGTCTAGCTGAACATCAATGTTAGCAGGCACAAAGAAATAACGCCAGCGCAAAACGCTGACAAAAAGTAGATTTATATAGATGAATAAAAAAAAGTGTGATGCATGAACCATGTCCTGCTTGTAAGGATGATATAGAGAAGTCCTATTTCTGCTTGTGCACCTGTGGGTCATGTGGTGCGTGAGAGAGCCTGACAATAACAAATGTGGACGTGAGATAACACACAAAAAGCCTAATTTCAGAAACTGAAACACAGACAAAAGCAGCAGCCTACATTTAAAGCCCACGTACTCTGGCAGAGCAGTCTGTTACCAAAAAAGACCCAGTTTCTCAAAAGCAGCATCCCACACAGAAACTGTACAGTTCAGCAAGGCCACTGGTGCAGATGCACCAAATGAAATGCTTAAAAACCAGATACTCTCTGGGACTTCTGTGCCACAACAAACTGAATCTTTCACCTGCGTTTTAGGAGACGGTCTGTGCAGACTTTTACATAAACAACCTCATTCCACAGGTTCAGAGCATGACTGCATATCTGCTTCCACATCTGGGAAGAAAAAAGGAAAGCAGGAAATCACACCACCACACCCCATCCCAGCAATAAACCATCCCCTCGTGTCTTCTCCCCGAGCCTCTGAGGAGCAGACGGGACAAGTTGTCTGCACCTGAAAATGACGCTTTCCTGCAGCCCGAGCATGCCTCAGCCCAACACTGTGGCAAAGTGACAGCAGAAATGGGCCATCATCAACCTACTTTATCAGGTAGCTGATGAGGCTCGGTGGAGCGCTCCAAGCTCGTATCAGGGCCAGACACGACAGAAATAAAACAAGTTCCAACGGTGCAGGAGCTGGGTCAGTTTTTAAACGTGTACTTTATCCACATCATATAACGTTGTAGTACTCTGAGTTACACCAAACGAACTTTATAAGGCACAGCTCCCAATAAACTTTCTCTCAGTTTGGGCTGTGTGATATACTGATATATCGCAATATGATATTTACTTGACACAGATATGATATTTACACATATCGTTATATTGCGGTTTTAGTAGTGCAAATTTTTTTGCTTTATTTTTTCGTAATGGCCCAGCTGCTCCTCCACTGACTACAGAGGGGTCACCTGATTATTTAAGGGTGGGAAAAGATATCGATACACTGAAATATCGCAATATTTTCAAATGCCAATACCATATCTATATTTAAAAACACTGTATCAATCTTTTCTACGTGCGCAATATCATTATTTTATACGAAATCTCATAAGATTTCACGAAATACCGCAAGTTTTCATCGTTCTGCTACAAAATCTTGCGGTATTTCTAAAAATCTCATGAAATTTCATAAAACAATGATATTTTGCAAGATTTTATGTAATGTGTTAAATTAGAGGCTGACGCAGTCCACAGCAGCTCATGCGTGTGCACGACATTAGCGTCACTTCCACTTGTCGCCAGAGGGGCAAACTTCGCTGTACTCCTTTAATGATCAATTATCGATCATCGATTAATTGTGTCCATCCCTAAATCGATATAAAACAGGCACTGTTTGGTGGCGAACCTGCAGAATGCTGTTTTTTGTTTGTTTTTCTTTTTAATCCGTGAGTCATGGGAACATTAGGCCACGCCCACAGTGCAACATTATGACGTCTGCAGCAATTTCTACGGCAACTTCCGGATCTGCAGCAGATGCATCAGAAGTACTTTTTTAAAACTTTGCACAAGTAATAAATATAACATCATTTTCATCTTTAGTATCAGTATCACAGTGGCTGTGAGGCAGAAAATTATCTCTTATTGTATTGGTTGAAATTTTTCATATCATTCTGATGTAAAAAATTAAAACAAATTTGGTTTCAAGAACAAAACTTTCTTAAGCAAAGTCTTATTAATAATTACTACATTTAGTAGATGTTTGATCACTTTTTCCAGTTTGGATAATTTCTACCGGCTCATTGAATCGGTCTATCATTGTTTTACAGATACTGTATACTGGGAATAAATTAACAGGCTAGTCCAATTAAATGTGATGTATTCAAAACTTTAGGTAAAATTTCATCGGATGGCTGCATGTAGCATGTAGCATGTAGCATAGTGACAGGCTGGTTCCTAGAGCGTGAAGGTGTCTTAGGAAAGATGCCAGATAAACAACTGGATCTGCTCCAGTTGTGTTACTAAGTGAACATTTCCCTTATTACACGTGTTTGAGTCAATAAGGCCAAGCGGCCCCTTGAAGGAGGATTGTGGGTAATGTCAGTCACAAGGCCTGGATTCCTGCACCATCAGCAGGAACAGCAGACAGCCTGCAGGATCAAGACCGCATTCCACATCTGGATGTGATGATCTCAAATCTCACCACCAACTTCCCTCCTAAAACTTCCACACAGCCTCGGGTTTGGATTTAAAGGCACGTATTGCCAGGCACATGTCAGGGATCGGTGATAAATAACCCCAGCAACGGTTGCTTGCTGTGGACACAACTACATTCAAAAGCCAGATGCACATCAGAAAAAACAAACCAGAGAGAAATCTTTTACTGAATTAAAATAAAATTAAAAACCTTCACAGGTCAGATGTTAGCAGTTAGAGAAGTTAGATTAATGACATTAATGACACATATGGTCGTCCTAAAAGTGAATTAGATGAAATTGACAAAAGTAATAATAAATTAAAATTCTATGAAAATTATGACATTGATTTTGAATTGTGGTTCGAAAGAAATATTAAAAAGAAACACATAAAAATAAAACAAGTAAACAAGCATGATGGGGCTCTGAAGCTAAAATGTGCGCAACACGACAATCACTGCAATCAGGTGTTTTCTGTAACATCCAATCAGACGTCTGCACCTGTTGACAGGTATGTTGGTCCATGTTCATGGGAAAGGTGCTCTAATGTGTCTGGGACAGTTTTGTTTGTTTGTTTTTTAAATGATTATTTCCAACCATATTTTAAAAGCAATATTTTATTTCACTAAATTATAATTTAGTAAATTTTTATTTATCATTAGTTTCTTATTAGTTTAATACTATAGTAAATTTAGCCTTTTCTTTAATTGGAGGGTATGAATAATTTTGAGGACGACTTTATATAAAATCTAAAACCAAATCATTTGCAGCTCAGCAGTTAATGTGAGTGCTCAGAACTAATATACTGCTAAATGTCCAGTGAGGAAAAGCTGAGGGCTTAGAAAGTATTAAGCCCTAAAGTAACGGTTAAAAACTGCCCATGAGCAAAAGCAGTTCTCAGCAGAAAAACACAGGTGCTGCAGATAAAAATGCCCTGAGAACAAGGTAGCAATATTTGGCGTGCTTACAGAGGTTGCAACAAACAATGCTGCACAATCAGCTTTCAAATGACTGAGTTGTTATTATACTGCTCACTACCGGCCATCTTCTGAGATGTTCAAGGACAGTCTGCATTACAAAGGAAAATTCTAGATAAAACTTTCAGCAAAGTAGCAAAACAAACGGTACATCAAAAATCCAGTGAGTTGACTGTAAAAACATAAAAATGAGGCAAAAATGATTAAATTTTTGGACAAATAAGGAAGTTTCTGCAAGCTAAACTTCGTCAAAATGCACTCAATTTCTGTGGTTTGACTCGAGAAGTAATGAGTCTAACATTTTGAGTTGATAAAAACAGACAATTGTCTAACTCTTCTTTTCCTTGCTTTAGTTAAAAAAATGAGAAGACTGAAGGGATCATTCATGGGCTGATAGGAAAGCCTACGAATCTAAACTGGGATTTATTATTCAGAGTATTTATAGGGTTGTAATTGGGTTATTAAAGAGATTTAAAGTCAGCTAGATTGCACAGACCCTTAATTCACACAAAGGCATCTGCAGATAATTGTCAGTTTCATTATGAAAGTGAAGCACTGAGCACTTAATAACTCATATCATGCACATTTACAAGTTTGTCCTTTTATTTGGCTGGTCTAATGTAAACAGTCTGGTTTTGGCATTTTTCCATCACATGATGGAGAACAGTACGGCTCATTTCTTTTCTTTAGATGGTATTCCCGCATACAAACATTGGCAGTTGCTAAGCAACCAGGGGGCAAAAAGCCTGTTTGTACTGCAGTCTACGGCCAAACAGTCATATCATTCATAAAAAAGTAACCTGATGAAACAAACAGAGATCGTTGTGTTTTAAATTATATTGCATAAATCTTTAATTGGATGAAAAAAAAAACAACTTATTGTTGCCGTTTTGTGTTTCCATTACCGTTATACTAATTTGGCAAGGGAGTTATTTTCATGTCACTTTCTTGTTAAAACATGGATATTATTCTTGTTGGACCTCATTTGAAATTTGCCTGAAAAACCTGAGTTAGAAAGCGGCTTAAACTTTCGTTTAGACTCTTTGTTAAAACCAAAATGGTCCCAACAGTCTGCCGTCTGCAGCAGGTTCAGTTCAGCGCCGTGTCGTCTTCACCTCCTTCATACAGGAGCAACTTTCACTAGTTTGGATTAAAGCAGGCAAAGACGACATCATCACTACGTTTGGAAAGGAGCTGATTCCAGCTGTTAGGGACTAACACGCATTGCTGTCGGTAAGTTTCGCTGCTTGTGGAACGTTCTGCTTTATTGTGGATGAAATCCTGGTAGACAGTAGACAGACTAGCTAACTGCTAACAAGCTAACGGTATAAACTCAAACGCCATCTGATCTACGACCCCATACTTCGTATTTAATCTCCAGGATGCGTTGTTATGCAGCGTGAATGTTAGTAAACGGCTCCACAATCAGTTTATTCTTCTTTTTATTTTTCGCATGTGAGCGGAGGACGGCTGTCACACACAGCTACAGGATATTACACAGTTGTGATGCAGCTGTGGGCCGTAAAGTCAGCCGGTCATGATGGTGATACTGGTATTGTAGCAATACCAGTCTCCCGACTACAACACGGAAATCATTTCTGCCACCGCGGCGGTTTAATCCGACATGGTGACCATGGTGAAAGACTAAATAAATCATGTATCTGAACCTGCATAAATGATCTGAGAGGGTTTTCTGAACACAGTCACTCCTACTGTCCTGTTATCACCATTTTTACTGTTAACATGCATTAAAGGTACAGTAAAATGTGATATACAGTAAATCAAAACTATGTTTCTATTGATGTGTAATCGCTCCACTACAATAACTGTTATGTGTTTATTTTCTTAGAATGAGTCATTTATATCTACTTGCTGGGTGGTGCACATATGGAGGCTGCCATGTTTGTTCCACCATTTTTACTACGGTGTCTCTGAATGGACAAAACAATGCGAGTGAAGTGATAATCCTCTAACTTTAAAGCTGCTGTAGCAGCTTTGTTTCATGGGAATTAGAGACTGTTTGGGATCAGTAATGCCTTAAATAACCTTAAAAATGGTTACTGAGAGTACAGTCATAGCTACACCTGAGATCATTGATCCACTCACAGGTGAAAACATCTTTATGTCTGGGAGAATTTTGGCCACTGACGGCTACCGTACATTCACACCAGTGCTGGAAGTCATTTGAAAGAAAACATCTTTTCTTTCAAATACCCATCTTTACCACTAGATGTCAGTAATTCTTACAGATTGTACCTTTAACGTTTTGATTTTTGCAACCGAACAAATACCAGGACTCAAACATTATATTTCCCTGACACTTTCACGTCATATCATGACCTCATCTGCATTAAAAATCGAGTCTAGCATGTAAACACGCGTCTTCTCATAGTTCAATATTGCTTTTCCTGTGTTTTCTTGCCCCTTGGTTGCGCGCGCATCCTATCTGTGACGTTGCTCAGAAACCCATCTTTAGCTCTATGATAGTTCCACTTACCAGAAAAGCACTTTTTTTTTTTCTACATCAACCATGGTTGAAAAGATCCCAAGCCGATGCCATATAATGACATGGAAATGATGCAGATCAATCATTGCTCATAGAGAAATGTCAGCAGTGGGGGTGCAGTTGTGTCAAACTGTGACGTAACGTGGCAGAATTAGACTACTCAGCTGATCGGTCAATAACGGCAGAAGATGATGCATTTTTGTTCTTCTTAAAACAAACATGAAATTCAGTTGATATTAGTCCTGAAAGATGTGCATGTTTGTCCGGTGATGTTTCAAGCATCGCTCCACTTCCTCCTAATTGCCCAAATATGGCTACTTCTACCTCCAAAATATCAAGATGGTACTGTAAGTACAAACTTCCACATCTGAGGTCTCAGAACAGCAGCATGAATATTGCTGGCTGACATCGTAGCTGCATCCTCTTCCTCATTTCTTTATTTTCTTTCCTTTTTTTTATTTCTTAAAACCTCTGTTACACAAGGAAGGTCACAGACATAATATTACCTGCACTATAAAGAGGTACTGCAGGTACTTTACTTCTTATACAGTCGTCCTCAGAATGATTCATACCCTCCAATTAAAAAAGGAAAAAAATAAGCTGTCTGTAAAATAAGTTGAAACTGACAAAAGTAACAATAAATAAAAATTCTGTGAAAATCATGACATTGATTTGGAATTGTTGTTCAAAAGAAGTATTAAAAAAAAAAACACAAAAAATTAAACAAGTAAACAATGATGGGGCTCCGAAGCTAAAATGTTGTTGAGCAACACTTTGAGACAATCACAGCAATCAGGTGTTTTCTGTAACGTCCAATCAGACGTCTGCACCTGTTGACAGGTATGTTGGTCCATGTTCATGGGAAAGGTGCTCTAACAGGGTTTCCACTCTTTTCTTGAAGTTGTTTTCAAGGACTTTTCCAGCTGCTACAGTACAAGTAAAGTTATCACAACATAGACGAAGAAATTCCACCCCAAGATTATGGAAAAGTGATCTGCAATTGTAGCTTATATATTGTACAGCTACAAAGCCAAGACGAAGCGGAGACGAAGCAGCGACGAAGTAGCGACGAAGTAGCGACGAAGTAGCGACGAAGTAGCGACGAAGTAGCGACGAAGTGGCGACGAAGTAGCGGCGAAGTAGCGACGAAGCCGAGACGAAGCAGCGACGAAGCCGATGGAGGAAAACTCATTTTCCAGGACAACTCAAGCTTTTCCAGGACATTTTACTCTTTTTCTAATTTTTCCATGTGTTTTCCATGACTGGAAAAATGTTTAATCATTATCCAGGTTTTCCAGGACACGTGGGAACCCTGTCTAATCTATCTGGGATAGTTTTTTTTTTTAAATGATTCTTTTCAACCACCATTCAAAATCAAAATTTTATTTCACCAAATCACAATTTTGTAAATTTTTATATATAATTTTTTTTTTTTTTAGTTTCTTGTTATTTAAATTATTATTGTGAATTTAACCTTTTCTTGAAATTGAAGGGAATGAATAATTTTGAGGACGACTGTAGCTGTTTCATGAGGCTGGTTAGAGATGTGTGTTGCAGACACATCGCCTCGACATGACTCAGGAAATCAACTCCAACAGTGAGTGGAAGGTCTGATGCTACTTTATCCTGCTTTCTATGTCACAGCGATAAACGTTAATCTGATCAAATCTTTAGAAAAACAAATCTACACAAACTATCTAGGCGGACTTTTCAGGTCATTCTGTTATATAACCTCTGATGTCCACGAGACTGTTCTCACCAGGCTGCAGGGACGGAGTCTGCCCACTCTGAGCAGGGGATTTTTCTGGATGTACATCACACACACTTTCTGCCTCACTCAGCAGATGGAGGCTCAGCTCTCTCATCACACTAGCTACCAGCAGATATATGAAGAGGTGGGACAGAGATGTACTAGAATGAAGAGGTAAATCTAAACGATAATTATATGATGCGAGTCACTAACTCGGCACAGAAACTCTGACCCGCAGCATGAAAAAAGAAAACAGCTGAAATGTGAAAGTATTCTCTCGGGATGAAACTTGATTATGAAGAAAAACTGTGCGTGGACCTGATATTCAGCGAAAAACAAAGCAGAATTTATTTAGGTTAGCAACACGCTACCTTTGCTGACCCGGCAGCGTCGTCTGTGGCTTCCTCCCGTCTTACCCTGCAGGGGAATTCACCTGACGCCCACCTTTCCAGTAATCTGCTCTGCACTGGTGATTCAACATGAAATACTGTGAACCAAATTGAGGGCAGTTATTGATCTGACTTTGATTAATTACCTTTACCACGGAGGTTTGGTGGTTAGCACAGTTTGTTTGTTTGTTGGTGAGACAACTGAAAAGATGGGGGACTGACTTGCATTAGAATTTTATCTGAGGTGGCCCATTTCTTTTATCTGTGGCGAAACCAAAGTGAAATCCTGATAGTTTGTGGAAAGATGGAGCGCAGCCAAAGGAGAGCCATTAAACTGTGGTGCAGAGCCGGATCGCTTCTTTTAAAAGAGTGAAAAATTGTATTGGCCTTGCTGAAGGTTGCACTCTCTCGGTGCCCTTCTTGTTTTTATCTTAACATTAGTTAAAAACTCATTTTATTTTCAATTTAAAGCAATAACCCTGAAATCCTCACAGTTAAAAAGGACTATTAAATACATGTTAACACGTTCGTCTGACTGAAATCATTCACATGATGAGGTTTATGGCCAAATTACTCCTGCATGTTTAAGTTCTTTATTACTTTTTAGTTGTCCTGTCCAACAGGCAGAATGATGATCTGGCTGCTACGTTGTGCCGAAAACAGTTTGGCTTTGCTAAGAGGAGTTTTATGAATATATGGCTCCACTTGATCATCTAAATTTCATTCTTTTATTGAATGCTGGTTTATGACTGAATTTTACATAATACTAGGGATGCACGATATTGGAATTTTGGCCGATATCCGATGTGCCGATGTTTTAAAATTCATGTGGTCCATAACCGATATCGATATTAAAGCTGAAAAAAATAAGCATTCAGCAGTTTTGTTATCCGTTTCCGATACTTTGAAAAATAAGGGTGGGAAAAAAATATCGATACACTGAAATACTGCTTTATCTTCATATCCCAATATCAAATCAATATTTTAAAACGCAGTATCGGTCTATTTTACTTTCAAAATCTTGCAAGATTTCATCGTCCTGTTACAAACTCTCGCAATATTCTCGTGAGATTTTGTTAGTAAAATAGCTCTATACTGCATTTTTAAATGTCAATATGATAGCATATGAAAATATCACGATATTTCAGTGTATCAACATTTTTTTCCACCCCTTGTCTTTAGAAGTTTTATAGTCTTAAAAAAGAAGTTTTTCTTTTTTTAGACTTAAGAAACAGCGGACTGATCGTGTAAATATAGGTTAAATATTGGTGGGGTGGCCAATTCCGATATTAAGTTTTAAGGCCGATATAGGCCAATATCGATAGGGGGCCGATTATATTGTGCATCCCTACATAAAACTGTTGGACCTGACAAGATGAGAAGTTAAAAAAAGAAAAGGATAAGGAGTGCTGCATGATAGTGCTTCGGGATGTTCGATATTGGCTTTTTACTGATAGCAAATATCAACCTATACCGATCCATGCAGACATCTGTGAGGTTTTATTTCTCATATTTTGAGAGATTCAACTATATTCCACTCTGAGAGCAAAGACCCCAAAATCTCCTTAACTCAGTCAGAGGAGTTCATGTCGGACATTTGGCTGCCAGATATCAGATACTAGCATGTATTAGATACTACCAGATATCAGATACTAGCAGGTATTAGATACTACCAGATATCAGATACTAGCAGATATTAGCCAACATGTGGCTAATTCCAATGTTTCTGACAACTTGGTAACTTAACCAACAACTTAAAACCAGACATTTATCAGCAGCTTCAAAGCAAGTCAGTCTGTAGCAGCAGCAGCTGCACCGTAGTCACATGACTCTGAAAGGAATGCTGGGATATGAAGTTCTTCCAGGATAACAGGGACTTTTAGACATGCTGGACCAACGCTTATGGAACAAGATCATGTCCGTTTTCGTAATGGAATAATGAGATATTGCGAGATTTTGTTAGTAAAAATATCTGTCCGAAAAAGAACCGACACCGATATTTTCCAATATCACATTTTAATACAGATATCGGTTGATAATATCAGTAGGCCAATAATATCGGACATCCCTAGTAAAAACAGGACGCATGGCGCAAAAATTGTCTACAGTAATAGACAACGACATCATCTACTCCCCGGCACTCGGAATTACGAGCCACCTAGAATGCAACATCCTGCTGCAGCAGGGAGGAGGATGTTGCTGTGAGATCCACGGACCTAAACAACACGACTATGGTCGGATCTGCTGCAGAGAAAAGTAACGTGCCGAGTTAAAAAAAGGAACGTAAGTTCTTTTAGCAAACTTTAGTCATGTGTTACGCTGCTTTTTACCCAAAGAAGTAGTTACGTTAATGTAACGTGTTAACAAAGTAACTGCCAGAAAACACACACAGTCATTAGGGATGCGTGACATTGGAATTTTGGCCGATATCCGATATGGTGATATTTCAAAACTCATGTGGCTGATAACCGATATCAATACCGATATTAAAGCTGAAAAATAAATGATGTAATATTCAGTCCTTGTGCAAAATTAGAAAAATACCTTAACTAGTGTTATTTATAACAAGTCAAACTTAATGACAGTTGTTCAAACAAAACTAATAGGATGTGCGCGTTATTTCCTAGAACCACCTGCATTTTCTTCTCCCTGAGGGGAAAAAAAAAAAAAAAAACCAAAAAACAGGGGATATTTGGTTATTTTCACAAATGACTGTGTATAAACTCTGTTCACACAAAACATCCCAAAAGAAACTGTCTTTAAAAGTTTTAAAGTCTGTAAAAAAAATAAGTTTGTTTTTTTGTAGACTTTGGAAACAGCAGCCTGATTGTTTAAATATCGGTTAAATATTGGTGGGGTGGCCCATGTACGATACTCAGTTTTTAGGCCGATACCGATAGGGAATGATTATATGGTACATCCCTAACAATTTCCTCTATTCACTGCAAGATCAAACTGCAAGTGCTGTCGTCTGTGAGGAGAATAATGATTCAAGTCAAACATGCAACTAAACTATTTCTGCTACCAAACTTCTGTGAAACTCATCCTCGTTTCCACTGACAGTTACAGGAACATGCTGATTCAGAAAGTCCACTGTGTGGAAAATTATTAATCCAAGTTTGCAGCTGAGAGGAGACAGAAATAGTATGACCTGGAGCTCTGGCAGGCAAAAAGTGTTGGAGGAATCTCTAAATACACAATTCAGCCATTTACCTCTTCCCCAAAACAATCAGGCATTGCATAAAGGATGTCATGGGGAAAAATCCAAAACCACAAATCAGACTGAAGAGGAAACGCTGACCAACTCTGAGGTCATTACAAAACTTAAAAAATTATCAAAAGGTCAAGTTATCCATTTTTCCTCAATCCTGACAGGAATCCGGACGTGTCAGCCCGCTGTTTCTAAAGTCTAAAAAAAAAAAAAAAAAACGTCTTCCTCTTCTTCTTCAAAAACTTCTTTTTTACAGACTTAAAAAACTTCTAAAGACTAGGGGTGGGAAAAAATATCAATACACTGAAATATCGTAATATTTTCATTTGCTAATATCATATTGACATTTAAAAATGCGGTATGAATTTATTTTACGAATGAAATCTTGCGATATGTCATCGTTCTGTTACAAAATCTCACAAGAATTCACAAAAATTTCACGATATTTTCATATGCTGATATCATATTGACATGTAAAAATGCGGTATGAATTTATTTTATGAATGAAATCTTGCAATATTTCATTGTTTTGTTACAAACTATCATGGGAATTCACGAAATATCGTGGGAATTTGTAACAGAACGATAAAATCTCACAAGATTTTGTAAGTAAAATCGATATGTAAAAAGGCGGCATCGATCTATTTGATATCAGCATATGGAAATATCGCGATATTTCAGTGTATCTATATTTTTTTCCCACCCTTATTTTTTAAAGTGTCAGAAATGGATAACAAAAATGCTATCTGCAATGACTGCTTATTTTTTTTAGCTTTAATGTCGGTATCGATATTGGTTATCAACCGCATGAGTTTTAAAATATCGGCATATCGGATATCCGCCAAAATTCCAATATCGTGCATCCCTAATAGCACATATAAATATAATAAATAAATGATACATATAAAATAATAATAAATATAATAAATAATAAATAGAACATCATAAATAGTATAAATATATATAGCACATATAAATATAGTAAATAAATAATAAATATAACATAATTAATAGTATAAATATATATAGCACATATAAACTCCTGGAACTGATTGCTTCCCTGTAGTTCATGGGGAAATACTGCATGAAAAACGCGTGAAAAAAAAATTCACATTTTAAATCGCAATTGCAATATTGGTGAAAAAAAAAAATCGCATTTAGATTTTTTCCCAAATCGTTCAGCATTAATCAGGTTTCCATTTATCTCCTGCTGTTTCCAGTCCGACCCAGGACCCACTTCTTTAAGAAAGCTGACAAACATGAAGCGTCACTACTGCCAAGCCCAGACTCACTGAATACCACATGGAGACACTGAATGTACCAAGTCCCCGAACTGCTGACACTTCAACACGGGCTGCCTCTAACCTTCAACTGAGCATCTCCAGCAGGACCCATCGGAGGAGTTTCCATCTCAGATCCACAGCTACATCTGAAGCAAACATGCCCAACGTTTGGTGGGAATGTAGCATAAAGCGGTTTGACAAACTGCTTTACACCACAAGCCCACCAAACAGCACCAGAAGAATATTTTTATTAAGAAAACCCACCTGAGGGGAAGGCTACCAAGCCAGATCTGAGGCGTATACTGAGCCTAAAGCGAGAGGTTTCAGTGTTAAAAGTATGGTTTTTATTCAAATGTAGACCATGTTTCATCTATCAAACTATTGGCAATCTGAAATGAAATAATTTTATATATTATTATGTTTGTAAGTTTAATAATAAACAGGTCAGTTTTTCCTCACACTTCCTGTTATAGATTTATTTCATTAACCTGTTAAACCAGGTTTTTAGAGGTGACGCTCCACAGAACAGACACACATAACATAAACTAACAATAAAACTAATTATGCATATCCACCTGAAAAGCTTTGGCCCAAAACTCAGCAAAGTATTGATATAGGGCATCAGCCGATACTTGACCTGTGGTATTAGTATTAGAAATGATAAAATGGGATCAGGACACCCCTGTACAGTACTATAAGATGTTTTTATTTAAAACAGGACGAGCTGAGAGCTGTTTAAGTGTCACGTTTACATGGAGACTTCTCCCCTTTCAGAATAAAACCGTTCAGAGTTTCAGGGCAGCTGTTTCCATGGGAGCTGATCTAATCTGAACTGGTGTGTACATGTGCTAACATGTAAGCAGGAAGGTCCCGTCTGACATGCACAGAATGATGTTACATCAGGTTATTTATCACAGATGGAGGTCCGCAAACTGAGTTTGCAGCTGATACTCATGCGCTCCTGCTGCAAACAACGGTGAGCAAAAGGCGTAGAGACAGAGTTTTAATCAAAACCAACTTTCTGCAGCTGTCCAGTAGAGCTGCTACAAATGACTATTTTGATCATCGACTAGTCACCGATTATTTTGTCGTTTAGTCGACTAATTGGATCATATGAAAATTGTAGCATATTTACAGAACCAGTCAAAAGTTTGGACACTTTCTCGCTGAATCTAATGGAAAAACATATCCAAACTTTTGACTTGTGTGTTTATTTGTGTTAAACAATTGAAGAAAGGCTGCATCGATAGTTACGACTATACACATGCGTCAGGACAAAAAGGCCTAGAAGACAGCAGAAGGTTCAGAGGTAATTCTGAAAGGGAAAACAAAGCTTAAAAACAAACGATCAGCCGATTATGAAATTAGTGGTCAGCTATCAAAATTGTCGACGTCGTGGCAGCCGTGCTGTCCAGTGGATTATTTGTTCGCCAGCATCGTCCAAAGCGAGGAAACGTAACTCGTTGCGTGATTATGTCTAATCAGAGTGCTGTAAAAACACAACCTGACGACTTTCTGGCTCAATGTTTACATGATTCCACCATCGGTTTGGGAATAGGAATACTCTACCCTGTGAAACTGAATAAAAATCCTTTTAGTTCGGCCCTTTTCATTCAGAATGAGGTGTATAGAGCTTTAAAACCAATTGCAAATCTGTACATTTGGCTCCATCTTAAAGTTATACCGTGTAACTTTTGGCCACTAAACCTGTAACTTCCCACAGGCGCCACAGCTGTCTCAAAATTAAACAGTCTCAGTCTGTGTTTCGGAAAAGTGTTGCAGACACTTTGAAAAGCTGATTTTAAGTCATCAAGCCATTAATCAAAGCGCTCCAGGTTACATGATCCAATGAGAGACGGCCCGCTCCTGAGAAGATACAATGCCTGGTTTTTGAGAATGACATCCCCCTCAGAGTAACGACATGCGTCAAGTGCTCTATGTTGACCGCAGAAACCGCTATAGTTACTTATATTAATAATAATGCTAGAATATAATGTATCACAATATTTGGCAAACACTGAGTCCAAAAGTTACACGGTATCACTCTTAACGTAGCAAACAAGAGGAAGTCCAGGTAGATACAGCAGCAGTACAGTGGTCAATAATACACCTGAGATTAGCAACAAATATTAACATGTGGTCACAAGGTCATTGCAACATTTAGGATCCTAATATCCTAATATTGTGCAGCTCTAGTCTGGGAAATATATGGCTTTAACAAGTTTGTTCTAGAGATGCTCCGATCCGATACGCGGTTCTGATATCAGCTCCGATACTGTCAAATCAGCTGGATTTGGGTGCACGATATTGAAATTTTGGCCGATATCTGACATGCTGATACTTTTAAACTCATGTGGATGACAGCCGATAACCGATATCGATATTAAAGCTGAAAAAAAAAAAAAGCAGTCATTGCAAATAGCAGTTTTGTTATCCGTTTCCAACACTTTGAAAAACAGGGAAGGGAAAAAAATATTGATACACTGAAATATCACAATATTTTCATATGCGATATCAAATTGATATTTAAAAACGCGGTATCCATTTATTTTACTCACAAAATCTTGCGAGATTTCATCGTTCTGTTAAAAAAATCTCGCAATATTTCAGGAATTCTCGTGAATTTCATTAGCATAATAGATCAATACCACATTTTTACATGTCAATATGATATCAGCAAATGAAAATATCGCGAAATTTTCGCAAATTCTTGCGAGATTTTGTAACAGAACAATGAAATAATTTCAAGATTTCGTTAGTATAATAGATCGATACCGCCTTTTTAAATGTCAATGTGATATCAGCATATGAAAATATCGCGATATTTCAGTGCATCAATTTTTTCCCACCCCTAGTCTTTAGAAGTTTTAAAGTCTGTAAAAAAGAAGTTTTTGAAGAGGAAGAAGTTCTGGGGGTTGTTTTACCTTAGAAACAGTGGGCTGATCGGTTAAATATCGGTGGGGTGGCCGATGTCCGATATTCAGTTTTAAGGCCGATATCGATAAGGGGCCGTTAATATCTTGCATCCCTAAATGTAACCAATCCAGCACTCAGACTCAGTTACTTCTGTTTTTATCAATATCGTAATAAACGTCGACTTTATTTGTTAATAAATAATATTAAGTACGGATTCACAATATAATCGACCCCCTATTGGTATCAGCCTATATCGGCCTTAAAACTCAGCCACCCCACCGATATTTAACCTTTCAGGCCGCGGTTTGGTGATGAACCCCCAGTATTTCCCCCATAGAAACGTCATAGCGCCGCGTCCATACGCGCAGCTTTATGACGTCTCAGCAGCTACCTGGACTGCAGCACACAGATTAACACAAAATGTCGGCGGTGTGGATGTTTTTCCAAGTGTCAGAAACGGATAAGAAAACTTCTTTTTGCAATGACTGCTTCAGCTGATGACATCTGAGCTGAACACATTTCATTTTTAGTAGTTGAAGAGCTTGATGCAGCTAAACTCAAAGGGCCGGCATGCATTGATGTACTAATTTGCATAAGCGGATTCCTGCCGTCTTAGTTGCAGTAACATCTTTGCATTTTGCTGTAGAGACTTTTGAATTCTTCATAAGTACGTAAATCACAAGTTTGATCAGATTCAGTGGAAAACATTAAGATATTTGCAGATATCACAATTTCAGCCAGTTAACAGTTTTGATTTGATTTAAAAGCCATAAATTGATGGAAGCAAGGAAATTTAACATAATCATCCCTGTTCATATCAATCCCCACAAAAGCATCTAAAAACATGAAAATATTTTGATTCTGAGCTCAATCTGTTGTTTTCTTGAGCAAAAATTGATCATTAAATCAATGTATTTTTGTATTGATGTGTTGTTACACCCCAAATTCTACGTAACTTTCCATCCATACAACTTATTATGTATTAGATGATCTGTGTCCCCTGTGAAAAAGTATTGAATGATGCATAAAACACCCCACTGTATGCATGAGAGGTGAGGCTGGTTATATAATCTACTGTATGAGCGGCATTTTAGGTTTTATTGGAGGGAAATTCAATAAAAAGCCTGGATGAGCTGAACTTCCTTCACAGTCCAAACCAGGACATGTTGAGTTTCCTTACAGTTAAAACTTGATTATTTTTTCCTCTTGTAGACTTATTTGCTACTAAAATCCAAGTTCAGGATAATTCTGTGAGGAATTACATGATTTATGGTGAGCAGGTCATTACAAACGGCTTCAGGTTAAAGAAATATGTTGTTCATCATGTTTATCATCGAACTACCTTCCTTTTATTCTTCTCAGGCTTTTGTAAAACAACATATTATGCTAAAAATACCTTGCAGCTTTGGGATCACGAAACAGTTAGCTAATCCCTGGATTTGGGACAAGCATTAATCCGCCCCTGCTCTCCACATGGCTCTGCTGTTGGGAAACAACATTTTAAAGCATCTGATGTAAACAAAGGGGGGTGAGGGGTTTCTGGAAGTTGTCGGGGAGCCTTCTGCGATGCTTGGATGTGCTCAGAGTTAGTTTTGTGTGTCTGTGGGAGGAGGGAGGGTGTGTCTGCAGGGCCCTGATGCAGCACCACAGATTTGACAGCTGTGTTCATGTCTCGTAACAAACTGTGTGGCGAACCAGCCGACTGGAGGAAAAACAAACCCCCCCTGATGCTTCACTTGGCAGAAAAAACGGAGAAAAGAAAAGTGCTGAGCACACACACGTAAAGCAGGTTAACTTACTCGTTTTTCAGGCATCTACTCTCGTTAAATACTTTATCCAGCTGGATCACGGCTTGTCCGAGAAACGCGTCCTGCCCGATGAGCGCCCGGTGCATGACGGTCAGGATCAGCTCCCTGCTCCCGGCCGGGTATCCGCTCCGCCCGCCGCCCTCCAGCACGCCGGGCTGCAGCTCGAACGAGCACTCCTCCTTCCACTCCGGCTCGGTCGTCTTCTCCGCCACGCCGGTCGAGTATTTCTCCTTCCCCAGCTGGATGATGGTGTACACATCGCTGGTGCCATGCTTGCCCTTGCCCCGCAAGCCCCTGCCTCTCAGCACCGTCACCAGGACGTGTGTTGGTACCCATTTCTGCTCCCCCTCCACGGTTAGCGAGGACATGTCCCCCACCCCCTCCAGACAGACAGACCGACCGACCCGCCGCGCACGCCGCGACGATGCAACCGGGGAGAGGTGGTGGCGTCCGCCGCTTCCTCCTGCTCCGAGTGTGCACAGTCACATCAGCTCCGGGGCTGGCGGGCGGTGCCGCATTATGGCCGTCTACCGTCTCTGCAAAGTTGCCGTGATTGTCGGGTTGCTTCCTCGGCTGCTTCTCCGTCTCTCTGCTCTGCGGCAGAAGCGGCGTCCGTCCCCGCACGGCGCGTCCCTGCTCCGCTGCCGCTGCCGTGCCGTACGGGCCTGTCTGCGGACAGCGACGTCACGCCTCTGTCCTCCTGCTGCTGCTTCTGCAGGACGAGGAAGTTCAGCTGCGACTCAACACATGGCTGCATGAGCCGACCACGATAAACGCCTGTGCAGGAACGCAGGGTGTGATGCTTCCTCTTGGCGCGTTGTTCGGTGAATTTAGCTCCACTCCTCCCTCCTAAAGTGAACTCCCTGCGTCCACACTGCAGACATCCTGATGTGAAAGGCCTCCTCCACCACCTACATAAATAGGATTTTGTTAAAACTACATGGAAGCCAAATTAAACTGAACTTTTTTACACGTGAACACACAAGCAGTTGATCTAAACGATAATAAAGTTTAAGGCAGAAACATTTAAACATTTAAAAAGCTGCAGAGACAAGTTTGTGATATTTTTGTTGAAAAAGTGGCTGAATGAAACATGTTCAAAGTAATCTGTCAGTATTAACTGATTGTTGTGGCTCTTTCACTCTCTCTCTCTCTCTTTCTGTATATATATATATATATATATATATATATATACACACACACACTTTTGTGAAAAAGTGTCCTAATTTCCTATTTTTTTGCATGTTTGTCACACTTATATGTTTCAGATCATCAAACAAATTTAAATGTGAAACAAAGATAACACAAGTAAACGCAAAATGCAGTTTTTAAATGAAGGTTTTTATTTTTAAGGGGGGAAAAAGGATCCAAACTTAAATGGCCCTGTGTGAAAAGGTGATTGCCCCTAAACCTAATAACTGGTTGTTCCACCTTCGCAGCAACAACTGCAATCAAGTGTTTGTGATAACTGGCAGTGAGTCTTCTACAGCGCTGTGGAGGAATTTTGTTCCACTCATCTTTGCAGAATTGTTGTAATTCAGCCACATTCGAGGCTTTTCCAGCATGAACCGCCTTTTTAAGGTCATGCCACAGCATCTCAATGGGATTCAGGTGGGGGCTTTGACTAGGCCACTCCAAAGTCTTCATGTTGTTGTTCTTCAGCCATTCAGAGGTGGACTTGCTGGTGTGTTCTGGATCATTGTTCTGCTGCAGAACCCAAGTGCGCTTCAGCTTGAGGTCACCAACAGATGGCCGGACATTCTCCTTCAGGATTTTTGGTAGAAGCAGAATTCATGGTTCCATTTACCACAGCAAGTCTTCCAGGTCCTGAAGCAGCAAAACAGCCCCAGACCATCACACTACCACCACCATATTTTACTGTTGCTATGACGTTCCTTTTCTGAAATGCCGTGTTACTTTTACGGCAGATGTAATGGGACCTCCACCTTCAAAAAAGTTAAACTTTTGTCTCGTCAGTCCACAGAGTATTTTCCCAAAAGTCTTGGGGATCATCAAGATGCTTTCTGGCTAAACTGAGACGAGCCTTTATGTTCTTTTTGCTCAGCAGTGGTTTTGGTCTTGGAACTCTGCCATGCAGCCATTTTTGCCCCCCAGTCTCTTTCTGATGGGGGACTCATGAACACTGACCTTCATTGAGGCAAGTGAGGCCTGCAGTTCTTGGATGTTGTTCTGGGGTCTTTTGTGACCTCTTGGATGAGTCGTCGCTGTGCTCTTGGGGTCATTTTGGTCGGTCGGCCCCTCCTGGGAAGGTTCACCACTGTTCCATGTTTTCACCATTTGTGGATAATGGTTCTCACTGTGATTCTCTGGAGTCCCAGAGCTTTAGAAATGGCTTCCTTTTCCAGACTGATAGATCTCAGTTACTTTGTCCCTCATTTGTTCCTGTATTTCTTTGGATCGCAGCATGATGTCTCGCTTTTGAGGATCTTTTGGTCTACTAAACTTCATCAGGTGTGGCAGTAATCAGGCCTTGGTGGGGCTAGAGAAATTGAACTCAGCTTTCCAAAGATGTGATAAACCACAGTTAATTTACAATATGTTTTAACACGAGGGGGGGCAATCACTTTTTCACACAGGGCCATGAAGGTTTGGATTTTTTCCCCTTACTAATAAAAATTTTCATTTAAAAACTGTTTACTTGTGTTATCTTTGTCTTCCATTTAAATTTGTTTGATGATCTGAAACATAGAAGTGTGACAAACATGCAAAAAAATAAGAAATCAGGAAGGGGGGAAACACTTTTTCACAATATGTATACACACACACACACAGTCGTCCTCAAAAGGCCTCCTGCATTAAGTCAAACTGAAAAATTATTGCTACTCAGACACAATTAAACTCATACCACCAAAAAAATCCCCATGTTTGCATGTTGATATCATTACGTCAACATCAAACGTTAGAGTTCACCAGCATGAACCACGCCTCAACAATGTAGGTTTACTGGCTTTATTAAAGGTATGGATAGATTCATGGATAGATTTGATAGTTCTGTGATTGGTCATCTTGGGTGTGTCATGTTTCCATGCTGGTAGGGGGAGACTCAGTGGAGTTTGTCTTCAGATGTCAGTGTCCCAAGTCGACTAAGGATCCCCCAGATGGTACCTGAAAAAAGATGCTACCTAAAAAGAACAAGAGTTACATGAATACAGACATTAAAAGCTGCAATGGAGTAACGGATGCAGGTTGAAGAGGATGATGGAAGAGTAGATTAGTGAGGAGGAAGATGAATGAGTGGATCAGAGAATAAAGACAGAATGGAAGGATGAATGAATAGGGGAGGGTGAGGATGGATGAGGAGAAATAGAGAGGGTGAGTTGGAGAGAATGAGACGAGGGCTGATTAGAGGTGTGGTGGAGGCGTGGCCTTCATCCCTACAGTAACCAAATGTAACAGGTTTATCGTTGTGGAGAGCAAAAATCGTTATTTTCCTCCAGGTTTGTTCATCTGCATGTGATTGATGTAAAGAATTATCAATATCCAGGCTTGGCTTTCCAATCATGAGGTGGTAACGATGCCCTCCTTGCGATGCTTCCAACTATAGCTGCCAACGTTGCAGCTGATTAAACATGCAAAGACATGCTCCAACAAGAAAGTTGATAGATGAGACTGCTGTTCCACACAAGATGCAGTCTTAATGTCACTCTCCTCCTCTACTGGCTGCTTGGAAGGGGGAAACTGCAAGAGTACCTAACTGCAGTTACAATGACCGACAAGGGCGCCGCCATACATCCAATCCATACAGGAAGTCTCAAGCGGAAGTTACCAAATAACTAGATCAGCACTCTTACGTGGCTCCAGGCTAACATTAAGTTAGCCTTGCCCATGTAGTTATGGGGAGCTGAAGTCATGCCCAGGTTTTCATGCTCTTTTCCTGTCCTTGAAAAAAAGCGGAAAGTGCAGAGTGAAATTGCCATGCTAGCAAACCTTGGGCAGCTGGTGACGCATATTACTCGCGACAAGAGCCGATGTCCACAAAGCGGCTTCAAGCAAAACCTGAAATAATCTAAAATTTTCGCTGTATTTCATATTTTCTTTGCACAATTTTCTTTTTATTTAAATCCACAACCAACATATCTGGAATCCAGGGAAGAGAACGACTGCAGAATATAATTTTCTCACCACTGACTTCCATTCATGTTTTTTGCTTCTAAAATCCCATGATTGGAAATATATGGGCCCATAGCTACCGATGTGTGATGGCTCTCGACTCATTACCATCTGTGTCCAAACCCTCACCCACAAGTGCTTAGTTGCAACCAGATATACTGAATCTTTATGTACTACAGAGTTACTTTAAGTAGGAAATTACAGTAGATCTGTCATTAGTTTTTTATTAAATCTTTACTTTCCATACATTCCTACTTTCTTATTTGTAGTTGTAAATGTTGAAATAAACATTAAAATTGAGAAATGCTCGTTCATAAGGACGGCTTTAGTTTGTCTAAGTTTCCTACTGTTCCTGTATTTTAATGGAAGAGGAGAAAGCAGCAGCTCGGACCTACCAGTGGTAACCCTCCTGCACGTCTCTGCCTTCAGTCTGCAGCTTCTGTTTACCGGAGCTTCAGCCACCAGCGTGTTGAGACTTCTAACACATGAAACTGCAGTCATGTCCGCTGGAATAGTCTTTCCTCACCATTGTTGCTTAATCGGATCGGTCATACAGCTGCTGTATGGACAGACAGCGGCTGCTCGGTTATAACAGGACGTCTCTGGTCATCAGATCTCCTCCAGCTGCTTTCAAAGATGCACCCTTCCCTCCATCCTCATCTTTAGAAACTATTTAAAACTCAACTGGAACCATGTAAGTTGTTGTCTTCTCATTTTTAAAGGCTAAATATTTGCTGCGAGTTAGCTGCAGGCTACCGGTTAGCAGCAAGCTAACGCAGGGCACAGTGCCTCTGCATCATCACCCCTGACTCTGCGTTGAACCGGTGCAGGTCTTGGCCTGCTCGGCGCAGGTTTAAGCCTCTCTTTAACGGTTTTTGCTCCACTTAATGCTGTTCTGGGTCGCTCCTTACAGTTCTCCGTCTGCTTGCATGCTGGCTGGAGTTAAACCAGGAGAATGACTTGGAGCTGTACACAGCTGACTACAGTTCTAGTCCGTGCTAACCTGTAAGGTCTGATGCCTTCATCTTCCTCAGCATCATCACACTTTTCTGAACTGGCTGATTATCCCGCCACACAAACCAGTTTGTGGTGTTGTATTGCAAAATTACCTGAAGTCAAGGTTGTGTCATCAACACATTAAAGGTACAGTGTGTAAGCATTGCTGATATCTAGTGGTAAAAACTGGCATATAAATGACCTCAGATACCAAGCACAGCTAGTGTGTCCAGTGGGCTCAGGTGCAGCAATGATAGTACTACAGGTAACTACTTTAACGCTATGTAAATGTAACGGTCTTCTTCTATGGCCCTTTTTTAGGCATTACTTATCCCAAACAGTGCTCAGAGACACTCTAGTAAAAATGGTGGCACAAACATGGCAAATACCATGTGTACGGATACAAAGCAAGTAGATATAAATGGCTCATTCTAAGAGAATAAAACCATAATAGTTATCTTGCAAAGTGATTAGATACCAATAGAAACAGTTTTTAAATTATATTAAATTCGTCTGTTACTGACCTTTGACCTAGTTATACGCTGCACCTTTAATATCTGAGCTGAGACATAAGCACAGTATAACGTCTCTATATCTAAATACTCTAAAATGCTCCTCATTTAGTAGCAGTCTCCGACATTTCTTCTTTCATATACAGATAAACAGAACGGTGTGCTTTTATCATCATCAGCTGGTTGGGCACTTAGAGCAGAGAGTTGTCATCATGTACAGTCTATCATCATATCAACCAGATCTACTCTTTTATGTCAATGAATAGTTTTTTTTTTTCTCAAATGTGGGCTTTTGCAGGATAAATTAATTTTCTTTCACTGCTGTTTAACACATGCTCATACACCATGACTATACTGAAACCACAAGCCTCCCTTTCCTGGCCCACCCCACACATGACGACCCTTAATGTTGACATTTAGTCAACCATTTTTGAGGCAGACAATGCTGACATTGTTGACACATCCTGTCAGTGCTTTCACATGACAGCAGATTAGCAGAACATTTCTGTAATTAATTTGCTGTGTCCTGCTCTGAACTCATTTTATTTCTTTGTTGTATGCAATCATAGTCTTCTTTTCATTTCTCTGTTCTGTCTTTATTCCTGTTTACCATTGAGACCCTGTTTGCCTCCGACCAGATGTCACTTTGAGGAAGATCCCAGTGGACTGACCGGCTTCAGTCTGTCTGACCCAGCAGTCATGACAAGACACACTCTTATAAAGTCAAAGTTGCAGCTCATGGAGTTAAGGATGTACACTAAAACATCTATTATCCATGATAATCCTACTATAAATTTAAAAGAAAGGTACAGAGCAAGTCTTTGACAATGAAAAGGTCTAAATTGAAATATTTCTGCAAAAATGTAATAAAATCAATTACTTTGTTCAAAAAGACAGTCATAAGTCCTCAGCCTCAGAAAAAGTGTGTTGGGTCCATTTGTCCGCATGTCAACAACATTGCAGTGCTATGACTTCGGGACAGGAAATTAACAATGGTTTCATTTTATTGTCTGCTGTTAGGTATAGTCCAACAATCATGCAACATTATGCCAACCTGTAACCATATTCATTAATATCTCAGCCCAACAATGTGATTTTCATCCCTAACCGACCCACTGCCAATGACAACAAACTAGAAACGTGGAAAGTTCTCAGACTGTATCTGGTTAAGCTGCTGCATTATTCTCTGGTGTTCACAATGGGCTCTATGCCCGACTCCACTTCCTGAACTTAAGGTAGTTTTTTAACTAATTAATCCAGGTGTGTCTGGCCAGTTACTGACATCAGGCACACCTGGGTTAATCAGTTCATCCAGCAACGAAAGACAGGAAACAAAGGAGCTACCTTAAGTTCAGGAAGTAGTGGAGATGTGCACAGAGCCCATTCATGCTATAATGTCACGACTACTTATAAGAAGTCTTGCCTGTCGTTGTTGTGTAATATGTCATTCTTGACTGTTTATTGTATTGCAAAACAGAAGCATTACTAAATTTCCAAAGAAAAAGGCAGACTCGTGACAGGTTGAACCTTAAAAATGTAATTTCTGATCAGAAGTGATAGTTTCATGTAATACAAAATGTAGGCATTTTACAATTTTAAAGGCAAAATAAGGCATGCACTGCGACAGTTTTGCTTTTATTCAAAATGACAATGGATTAAATTTGAAATTTTAGGCTCAATCTCAATTATTACCCCTTGCTCTCTGTTTTACACACTGACGTGTAGGGGTGTCCCAATTCTGTTAGGACAGAGGGGTACTGTAGGGGTATATACCCCTACAAAAGACTTTTCCCATGCACACTTACAATGAAGGGGTATGACAATCACCAGCAAGATGGCTGCTACCTAGTCCAAAAAAATGCACAAATGTAATTTTCTCCATAAATCAAAGTTAAAAAGTATGAAAACCATTAGTTTAACGCTGTTTAAAAGTTTAACGGTCATTTTCTTTATAAAATGCACATGAAAAAAAAAAATCGCTAGTACTACATTGATGCTTCAGTTGCATAAACGCTGCCAGGCTGAAAACCAGCTGTGCTCTGTAGGCAGCCCTGATCATCTACAGTGATAGATGATCAATAAAAACTTCAGCAACATCACTGCTGGTCTTTATTTACATGGAGGTCCTCCATGGGATATACACTGCCTGGCCAAAAAAAAAGTCACCACCTGGATTTAACTAAGCAAATAGGTACGAGCCTCCTATTGGAAAATTACTGCATGGGCGATTATCTTTCAGCTGGCAACAAGTTATTTAACCCCAACTGGTGCAATGACTTGCTTCTCATTTTCTAAACAACCATGTCAAAAGACACATCCCGTGGTCGTGGAAAAGATGTTAGTCTGTTTGAGAAGGGTCACATCATTGGCATCAAGAGGTGAAAACATCTAAGAAGATGCAGAAACTACTAAAACTGGGATCAGAACAGTCCAACGCATTATTAAAAACTGGAAGGATAGTGGGGACCCATCATCTTCAAGGAAGAAATGTGGCCGGAAAAAAAATCCTGAATGATCGTGATCGGCGATCACTTAAACGTGTGGTGAGATCAAATCGAAGAAAAACAACTGTAGAACTCAGGGCTTTGTTTAATACTGAAAGTAAGAGCATCTCCACACGCACAATGCGAAGGGAACTCAAGGGACTGAACAGCTGTGTAGCCGTAAGAAAACCACTAATCAGTGAGGCTAACCGGAAAAAAAGGCTTCAGTTTGCTAGGGAGCATAAAGATTGGACTGTGGAGCAATGGAAGAAGGTCATGCGGTCTGATGAGTCCAGATTTACCCTGTTCCAGAGTGATGGGCGAATCAGGGTAAGAAGAGAGGCAGATGAAGTGATGCACCCATCATGCCTAGTGTCTACTGTACAAGCCTGTGGGGGGCGGTGTGATGATCTGGGGTTGCTGCAGTTGGTCAGGTCCAGGTTCAGCAACAGTATGAACTCAAAGAATGAGGTCAACTGATACCTGAATATACTGAATGACCAGGTTTTTCCATCAATGGACTTTTTCTTCCCTGATGTCCGACAATCCAGATTCATCGGGCTCAAATTGTGAAAGATGGTTCAGGGAGCATGACACATCATTTTCACACATGGATTGGCCACCACAGAGTCCAGACCTCAACCCCATTGAGAATCTTTGGGATGTGCTAGGGAGGGCTTTGTGCAGCGGTCAGACTCTACCATCATCAATGCAAGATCTTGATGAAAAATTAATGCAACGCTGGATGGAAATAAATCTGACATTGCAGAAGCTTATCGAAACAATGCCACAGTGAATGCGTGCCGTAATCAAAGCTAAAGGCGGTCCAACAAAGTATTAGAGTGAATGACCTTTTTTTTTTTTTGGTGGTGGCTTTTTTTTTTGGCCAGACAGTGTATATAACACAAGCAGGAATGTCATGCACAAATCGAATTTGCTTGCTAACCCACAGCTGTTGACGGCTGATTTCTCGAGATTTGCGGCAACAGCTCAGCGCACATCTGCTTCCATACAGGTCAGCAAATCATTGATGATGTATGTGATTGTTGAAGGGATGTCCCAATTTGTGGGGGCTGACTTTCAGCTCTAGCCCTCGTAGCTTCGTTCCGTTAGTCTCTGTTGTGAACTTGATATTTTGCACTTGTGGATCAATGTAACTCATCCTTCTGTGAGGCTAGGGATGGCCAAGTCCGGTCCTCGAGAGCTACTATCCTGCAATTTTTAGAGCATACTCTCTCCGACATGCCTGAATCAAACGGCTAATCGCCTCATGCACGTTATTCAGCTACGCAGAGGCCTGCTATGCTAATGAGCCATTCATTCAGGTGTGTTGGATGCAACCAGAATCTGCAGGATAGTAGCTTTCAAGGACTGGACTTGGGAACCCTGTTTTAGATTATTTTCACACATATTTGGGTGCAGCTGTGAAAAGGTTACAATGTTTCAATCTTTGACTAACAAGATGTGTCCCATCTGTGTAACATGGCTGTGTTGTAAACAAAACGCACGTGTGTTGAAGATGTTACGTCCCAGCTCTGCTAGGGGCTAGGGACGCAAACAAAAGACTAGTTTCAATATTGAAAAGGTGGAGTAAAGATGTTTATTTTTCAGGGGTGCAATAAAGCATTAACAAAAACCTGGAAAACTGTAACTGAAAAGGAGATGGGTTTAGCGATGCTGCTCAAAGGAACAAATAAAAAGACAGACAAAGCCTAACACTAAAAAGGAGAACCAAAATGGAGAAAACAAACCTAATCTAGGAACCAAAAGGAAACGAGCAGCACCATAAACTAAAACCTGTAACCAAAATTCAACAAGTCCTAGCTATCCCAACTAGTGCAAATTACAAAGAAAAGGGGATCCAACAATTAAACCAATAACCAAACTAAAACACCTGGAAATCACAACTAAAGAACACAAAGTTACTCAAAACTAAAGTCACCAAAAACATAACAAAGTAAGGATAACTGTTGCCAAGCAGTTGCCATTGACTGAGGGTGTGCTGGGTTCTTTTGTAGCTGTGGGAAGCAGTTCCAGGTGTGTCCAATGAGTCGTTAGGTGGAGGGAGGAAGGAGATGGTGTGATGCCAGTCCAATCAGACAGGTGGGGTGAAACAGGATGATTTGCATGTAGAAATGGAAGACAAGGGGTTAACAGGCGGCTGTAACAAAGATGAGACACAGATGCATGTGGAAAACAATGTTGTCATGTACTGGAGGCAGCGGATTTCCAGACAAGCTAGAGCAAGGTGGTGGAAAAAGGTGGAGTATCTGGGATTTAGGTCAAGCTAGGGTTGGTGCGAGTTCACACATCACTTGCACCGCATTTCAGGTTGACACAAGCCGCTCCGAAACCACCCTGTAGAGCCGAACCGAGACCGGCCGAGTTAGGTCGACTACAAGTGCGAGTTCACACAGACCCAGTCGTGCTGTGTTCGGTACCAAAACCCAGTTAGGTCGACCTAAATGGGTCCTGTGTGAAAACTACTTGGCCACCCCCAACTCCGGTCTTAAAGACCCACCGCCCTGCAGACTTTTGATGTTGCACTGCTTCAAAACACCACACTCAAATCAATGGCTCATTAGCAGACTTGTGCAAAGCTTGTGAGAGATCAGGAAAGTGGGCCTCATGGTCCAAGAGTAACACAGAGCTGCCTGATATCTTAGCCTTACCCTGTGTTCACACCAGACGCCTCCATCCACATACACGGCTAGATTTCAACGCTCGAATGCTGGATGTTTACTGGCTTGATTCGGGCGTTTTTGTCACTGGATGCGATGGATTTCAATGGAGCGAATAATACCCGCTGCTGAGTGTCCGTGTTGTGACATTTCATCCCGTCAGACACCGGCTGCAGAGATCTGCAGCTGCAGGTTAATGAGGTTTTGTCTGACAAGGTTTTCAGTCCTGAATTTATGAAATTATTACACCGCTTTTATGTGCAGAACTTTGTGATTTTATCTGTGAAAAGCGCTTTTCCCCTCTGACTATAGAACAGAGCAGCGAGCTGCAGAGCGCTGGTCCGTTCACATCAGGTCTCATTCATTTTCAATGACGGGGCTCGTTTTGTTTGCGCGTATAAAACGCACGAGTTCAATTTTTTCAACTCGAGCCAATAGGCGAAATACGCTCTTTTCATGCGAGGACACCTCTTGCGTGCGAGTAAAATGCTACATTCGCACGAATAAGACGCACATTTGGGACTTGTCGCACCACAAATTCCCACCAAACGCACCGCCCCAAGCAAACGCGCGTCTATTCGCATCTGTACATTGACTTAACATGTAATTCAATCGCGCAAATAATTTTATTCGTGTCTGGTGTGAACACAGGTTTAGCAAAAAGACTGGAAAATAAGGAAACAGCTACCCTGGTTGTGCCTAAATCAGGGGTCTGCAACCTTTACAAGGTTTTTTTTCTCTTACAAGGCCTTTAAGAGGACATTTTTGCCCTAAACTCAGCTCAATAAACTCATCAAGGGTCGCAAGTGTTACAGAACGATTTGAAAAAAGATGACCGTTTGAAAAATAACCTATATATGATAAATACACTACTCACAAAAACTACTCAGTGGTTCACCACTATCCGCTCAGGTTTTAACAATGCAGTGTCCAAATTCTTAGTTTTAGACTATGCAACTTCTGAAATAGAGTAACATTTTGTCAAAAAACACAAGTTTCCTTCAAATAAACGCAACTTGTTGCCAGTCAAAACATCACTGCACCATTATAATGGGAGGAACTCAACTATTTCCTTCGCTGAATTAACTCTTTTTTTCCATCATTTAGTTTAATTGATCAGACAGTATTTCCTGTCAAACTTTTACTAATGAACTCAGATCTCTGCTGATAGTTTTATTAATCAGAATGAACCGCAAATTAAACTGATGCATAACATGAAAGCTCTGCTTGAATATGTTATCTCTAATCTGTGTGAAAGTGTGTGTGGTGCCTGCTTTCTGTGACTCACATATTCATGCAAAGCACCGAGCGGCGTCATACTTTGAACTCTGAGTTTTGGCAGACACTTCATTCAGTCTAATAAGTGTCTCATGTTCCTGGATTATCTCACTGAATGGCTTTTCATCAGGAGCCAGCCGTTGTCAAGCCTTTGCTCTCTTGCTACCCACGTATAAAAGATGACTTAATATGCCAATTTTCTGCTGTCAGGAAGTGTTTTTGTTCCCTCTTTGAGGGGATTCCTTGGTGGTATTTTGACAGAAGCACTTGAGATTTTCCACTCAGGTGAAGACTGAGTAAACAGATTTGATCTTAAGAGGGAGTTAACTGGGCCACTTAAGAAATCTGTGAAATCTGAAGAGGAAAGAAACGCTAAAAATGTGGGTTTCCTCTTTATAGCACAGTCTTCCTGTTTAGAACAATCAACAAACCTCCCCCATCATCTTACAAATCAAAACTTTGACAACTATTTCTGCCTATATACTTCTGTTCTGTCCACAGTTTGGTTTCAGCAAGCGTGGGGTGAATAAAACGGGGAGAGTTATACAATTCTGGAACTAATCATGTTTTGACTCAAACATTTAGTTTTATCGCTGCCCTTGAAAAATCAATTTGTCCATGGTGGTCATGTTAATTAGATACCAGGCATGTCTCTGTAATGTTTCATATGAAGTTAATAGTGGTGACAGTAATGAGGTTTGGGAATAAATTGGTTTTGAGTGAGCTAGAATTGCAGGTTTAAAGTGATTTTTTTTTTCTAAAATTCCTTTTAAAAGAAATGAACTATAGAGAATAAATGGTTTGGATAAGTAGAGCCGTCTCCCACAGTTTTTTTGGAAGTTGTTGGAATATTTTTTCATTGTTGAGACAGTAAATTGGGATTCTGGAAGTGCATTAAAGCAGGTTTGGTTAGTTTGGAGCCCAGATACAACCATGTTAGAAAAATTAAGACACATTGCATAAGATGATAGATTGAACTGAGTAATTTGCAGTCCTTGTCTCTGGTTGGGCTTCACACACATTCATGAGGGGGAAAAAAAAAAAAAAAACCTTAAAACTTATTCAATTATATTTTTTTCAATATTTCACAGCTGTATGCCACTTCATTGGTTTTTATGTAAAATATTCAAAGCTTGTCAGAGTGACAGACATCACTGCTGACTGACCCTAAACTGTTACACAGTACACAAAGTTAGATTAAATCATTGCGTTCATCTGTTGCTGAGTGGCTTCAATAGGCAAACAAGATCTTATCAAACAGACACAGATGAAACGTCTAAAGTAATTTGCTCTCAAAATTTAAATAAAAGTCCAAAACAACATACAAATATTCAACATTTTTTAATTTCTCTTTCAAATCATCACAAACTCAAGTCTGATTGAAAAGCACATTGAAACAGGTTTTGCAGTACAAAGACAGAAAATTGTTCTTAACCCACACACATATTCTGTTACCTAATGATGCTTTAAAAAATGTAAATAATGAAGGTTTATTTTTAAGAATTCACAAAATGCAAACAAAAGAACATCTTAATCATATCCATATTTTGGTATTTCTACCCTTTGCCTTTAAACCAGCATCAAATCTTTTGGGTATAAGCTCATAGATGCACAAATGCTGAGGATCATAGATGCCAAGGAAACTTAATGCAGCAGATATACCAAGTTTCTTTCCCTTTAAAACCAGAAGATGTAGTGCCATCAGCTTAGAACTGGTAGAAACCAGTGGGATCCAGATACACTCTTCAGTAAGTCTGGCTGGAAGTGGTCTTCATGGAAAAGTTGGGGCAAAAAGCCCTACCCCCGACATGGAAATGGTCAAGTGACTCAACTGTGCACAAAAACAAAGGAACTTAGTTTACTTTTCCATGAAGACCACTTCTAACCAGACTTATCCACAGTAGATGAGTGGATGGGGTCACTCATCTGTGGGGTTGTATCATAAACACCCACCAAACATCGGACGTCGGAGAGACGTGCAGATCATGTCAGTATTAGGTCGGCCCATCAAAGACCACATGTAGACCACATGACCACAGTGCGACGTGCCAAATAGGTTAGAAATATGACATCTAAATTGGACCTTTTTGAGACGTCATAATGTATTAGAATTTGGACGCCATCTGAAGACCAAATCTCCACTAGATGTTAAATTAACGTGCAAAATGGATCCAAGTTTTAGACGTCATTATTGGACCTCTTTTACACGTTAAATTGACGTTCAAATAAGTATCTCCTTTGGACGTCATTCAAGGACCACATCTAGACGTCATCAGAACGTGCAAAATAAATGCAGAATTTTCACTTGTTCATTTATAGATTCATAGATTTTATCCCAATTAACGTTTTTCTTGCGCCCTCTCCATTTAATTTTTCCTTTTTTTCTTTCTGTAAATTCAACTACACATCATTGATGGTTTCCCGACATCCTCTGTGGCAGAGGGGCTTGAAATGCAGCTCCATCAATACAATGATCATGGGTTCAATCCCAGCTCCAGACTGGTTAAAATTCACCACTGTCTTACTAGTTCAGTCGGCCCATGCACCATCGTTACAACCCTAACCCAACAAGTGAATAAATCCACAATTTGCATATCATGTGGATGTCCAGATTGGAGGTCGGCAAGACGTCAGGATTGGACATCCACGCGAAGTCTGAAAGAGACATAATAACAACTTTCATTCTGCACCTTCTGGAGACTTGATTTGGACGTTGAAAAATTACGTCATCTTTTTTTGTGTGTGCGCCCCCCCAGTGTCCATGCCCCCCCCTCCAAACCCAAGCCTGCACCCCCACCCAGGCCGCGACACGCACAATCCCCCAACCCCGCCGGAGCCACCACCCACCCACCTACCCACCCACACACACCCCCCACCCAACCAGCCGCCCCGCATCCGATCCCCCCACAGATCCACCCCCGCTCCCCACCCAAACCCCCCCAACCCGACACACACAAACCCCACCAATGCACCACCACCCCCACACCCAAACACCCATCCCCCATGCACCCCCACCCATCTCCACACACCCCCACAGGCAACCACACACACACACAACCGCATTCACGCCCCCCCCTCCAGTCACACACCCACCCACACACACCAAGGACGGGGACCACGGGGCCACCAGCCCCCCCCACGCCACAAGTCCACCGCCCCCAGCCCCCGGACCACGCGAGACCAACCCGCACGAGACCACCCGCGCAGGCCAGCCCCAACTGACACAGCGGCCGGGCGGGACAGGCACCCAGCGTGGAAAAGACCCGGCCACCCCGCAACCCCCCACCTCCACACACTAGAGCTGAACGATATGGACAAAACCCCACACCCCGACATCCACGCCAGGCACCTCAACATCGACACGAAACGACTACGGGTCCGCCGAAAACCAAGCACCTCGGCGGAAAGCGCAGCTCCGTCCGCGACCCCCAGAGCCCCACACGCAGGACAAGCACAGGGGAAATCCACATCCCCCAGATAGCCGCTCCCGCGACACCAACATCCCGAATGTCCACATCCCGACACAGACACGACAACGATACACCCCCCAGCCCCACCACACACACACCCCCCACCGGCACACACACAGCAGAGGCGCCCCGGCCCCCGGCGCAGTGACTAGACGTCACCAGGTCGTGAGGACCGGCCAAAACCAGAGGAGGCATGTCCCGCCGCCCCCCCCCCCCAGCGCCAAGCCGGAGGCAGGGGCCACCCCCGAGCACCGGGGCCCAGGACCCCCCGCCCCGGGACGGCCCCGGCCACCCGGCGCCGGCCGACAGCCACCGGCCAGGGCCCCACCAGCGACCCGCCCACCGCCGCAGAGCAGCCCCAACCGCTGACCCCCATGACCCCCATCGGGCTGGATACAGCCCCGCCCCAGCGGGGGTATCATTTAAACGTCTCATTGCGCAGTGGGCAGGCGATGACCCTTAAATTCAAACAATGGACCGAGACCTGCTGTATACAGTAAAGGTGTTTATGAATGGGTGTATGTAGATTATTCCATAAAAATTGCTTTGGTTTGTTAGACAGATTAGAAAAGTTCTAAATGAATATGGTCCATTTTTTTTGTCAAGACTTCTGAAACAGTGTGCCTTGGATAGACTGATCTAAAATTGGATTATTCGGACATGAAAACAGAGGAGAACCCCATACCAACAATGAAGCATGGGGTTGAAAAATTTCTCATGCGTGGGGAAAAATTCTGCTGGTCATTGGGGTTGTTTTAGCTAAATAGGGATACTAACCAAGGCATAAGGTGTTTAAGCATTTTACTAGTATAAGATTACATCTTTGTAGTCCTTTTGCCTTTTTTTCTTTTTACAGTAAATGTTACAATGCATATTGATATGAGGTTTACTTGCAAATATGCCAGATTTCGTCTTCCAGGCTAATTTTTATCTGTTTGTTTAGACTGAACTGTCGCTTCTCGTTGCGTCACACCTCAACCTGCCTCAAAGCCAATGCTGATTGGACGTTCGTTTGGTGAACTGCTCCTAATTCTCTTCAACGGAAAGTAGCCAGACTGATCTGTGAGTGAAAACCTGAAGCTCACGAGATCAGGATGGTCTCACGAGGCTACCAGCAGATGCTGCAAAGCTAATTGCACTTTCCACAACAGACTTGTAGAAGATCTGCAACATCTTGGTTCAGACGTTGAATGATCTCAGCTTCCTAAAGAAGTAGAGTCTGCTCTGACCTTTCTTGTAGATGTAGTCAGTGTTGCATTTCCAGTCGAGTCTGTTGTCCAGCTGAACTCCGGTTATTTGTAGTTCTCCACCACCTCCACCTCCTCTCCCAGGATGTAGACAGGACTATGCTGCTTATTCTTGCTCCTCCTGAAGTCAACAATCATCTCTTTAGTCTTTCTGGTATTTAAGATGAGCTACTGCACCATTTCACAAACTGATTGACCAGCTCCCTGTACTCGGCTTCTTGTCCATCACTGATACACCCCACAACTGCAGAGTCATCAGAGTATTTCTGCAGATGTCAGGACTCAGAGTTGTACTGGAAGTCTGAGGTGTACAGTGTAAAGAGGAATGGTGAGAGTACAGTTCCTTGTGGTGCTCCAGTGCTGCTGACCACCATCTCAGACACACAACCTTTCAGTCTCACAAACTGTGGTCTGTTTGTTTGGCAGTTGTAAATCCAGGTGGTTGTGGAGGATCAACCTGGAAGTTATGGAGCTTCTGACATAGCAAAGCAGGCTGAATAGTATTAAAGGTACTTGAAAAATCAAAGAACACGATCCTCAAAGTGCTGCCTGACTGGTCCAGATGAGAGTGGGCTCTCTGAAGCAGGAAGATGATGGCGTCTTCAACCCCAAGCCCATTACGATATGCCAACTGTAATGGGTCCTGAAATGTGTTGACTTGCTTGTTGAGGTGAGCCAGTAAGAGTCTCTCCAGGACTTTCATGATGTGAGATGTCAGGGCAACTGGTCTGTAGTCATAAACAAACGCCATCTGATTTACGACCCCCGTACTTCGTATTAAATCTCCTGGATGCGTTGTTATGCAGCATGAATGCTTGTAAGCGGCTCCACAATCAGTTTTTTCTTCTTTTTATTTTGCGTGTGTGAGCAGAGGACGGCTGTCACACACAGATACAGTGTTGGGATGCAGCCGTGAACTGATCAATGACTGGTCGCGGTGGTGATACTGGTATTGTAACAATACCAGTCTCTCGACTACAACACGGGAATAATTTCTGCCACCGCGGCAGTTTAATCTGACATGGTGACCATGGTAAAAGACTAAATAAATCACGTATCTGAACCTGCAGAAGTTATCAGAAAGTAGGGCTGGGTCATATCATATCATTCACGGTAATACCGGTGTAACGTTATACATGCACATGCAGCCAGTCTGGTTGCGAACGAGGAGTAAAGTCAAAGCAGGGATTGTTCCATCCTTCATGAGAAGTGAGAACTTTCTTCTTGTTCTAAAGGCCGCTAGGACAAGCAAAAGGTTCGTTTTGGTCATTTCATCCACGTGAAGCTTCTTCCGTGGCGGGGTGGTTATTACTGCGGGGGTATGACTGTGAAAAACTTTGTTTGTCGCAGGCAGGTGGAGTTACACACGCAACGCTGTCCATGTATCTAAATGCCACGTGCTGTATGTATTTCGTACTTACTCACCCCTTTGATCAGCTGCTTATTACAGCTACCCGTTTAACTTCACATCAGCGCATCAACGTTTTCTACATCCAGCTTGTCTGAGTTAACCCCGGCCGCCTCAAATGTCAGAGTGATCACTCAGTACTTCTCACAGCTGCGTGAGATGAACGCTCTGCTCATAAATATGATCACGTTCTGCTCAGAGACTCATTATTTTGAATAAGGAACTAGAACAAGGAAACATTGAATAAATGCAGGACCAGGATTTGGTTCTCCAGCTCTGCTATACATGGTTCTGCTCAGGATGCAGCTCATTTCCACTGGAAACGCTTTTTGCTTAAATTAACTGACAGTAAGGGATTTGCAACATCTGCACAGCTGAATTCATAAAAAGTTATAACTTTAATGCTCATTGAAAACACTTTTTGTTAAAGTGAAAAGAAATTGTAATTTTTCATTTGCATTTAACGAGCCCTGTCTCGTTAAACAAAGAGTAGAAATGGTAAGACTGTGGAATCGACTCATCTGCCTACCAGAACATAGACTTACTCGTAGAGTTTTTAATTGGGATAAAGCTCATAAATATCCCTGGTCAAGGGAAGTTTGGGAAATTTTCTCTTTAGCAAATGTACAGTATTTATTTATGAATAATTTACAAGGTAAAATAACTGAGCTTAAACAGACTTTGTTTGATTTTTATAAAGAGCAGTGGAGATGGCAGGTGTTAAATAAGCCTAAGTTAAGGAGTTACATTCATTACAAAATTGACTTTTTCACAGAATTGTATGTTAAATGTAATATAAAAAGAGCCCAACGGTCTTTGTGTGCTCAGCTTAGAGCAGGGGTTTTGCCTCTGCAGGTGGAGGTGGGGCGCTATAAGGGTGTCCCAGGAGAGGAACGGTTGTGCATTATGTGTGATTTAAAGGTTGTTGAGGATGAGTGGCATTTCTTGTTTTATTGTCCTTTATATCATGACCTACGAAGTGTTTTGTTTGAGAAAATTCAGTGTAAAAAGCCTGACTTGTTTTGGATGACTGATGGGGAAATGTTGAGTTGGCTATTTGAAAATGAAATATACAGTTTGGTAAATTATTTGGAAAAGGCATGGAAGCTCAGACAGAACTCTCTGTATCCTGAAATTGTATAACTGTTTGTATGTTGGACATCTTCCTTTGTCTTTCTGTTATGTTAAAAGGTATTAGTGTCATATAAGCCCATATGGGCTGGGCACGCAAGTGTATGACACTTAAATAAACCAATCAATCAATCAATCATGCACAAATAAAGTTGTGCAATTTTCAAGTATTTTGCCTCATGTCAATCATATCGCCAGTTATCGCAAATTTGATAATTTATATCGTGATAAATATTTTGGGCCAAATCGCTCTGCCCTATTCTGAGAGGGTTTCCTGAAGACAGTCACTCCTACTGTCCTGTTATCACCATGGTAACTGTTTACATGCATTAATGTTTTAATTTATGTAACAGATCAAATACCAGGACTCAAACATTATATTTCCCCAACACTTTTATGTCATATGAAACGAATCTCACACAAAACATAACATAAACACAATAATCAACTCACATGAAACTACCGTGTTTCACCTCCGTACTGCAGGAACGTACAGGAAGATTTTGTCCCAGTGATACAGCATAATTAATCTGTTCATGTATAACTTCCAGACTGGATTATGGTAATTCCTCATTTGTAGGGTGTCTCCAAGCTGCTCTAAGCAGCCTTCAGCTGATCCACAATGCTGCAGCAAGAGGGTGGATTATCAGGCGAGATCACATTCCCCAGTCCTGGCTTCTCCTCACTGGCTTCCTGCAAGATCCAGGATTGAACTTAAAGTTCTACTATCACATATAAAGCTCTTAATGGGCTCGCTCCAGCTTACCTTAAAAAACTCCTCCATATCCCTGACGAACACTCTGCTTTCAAGCATCAGGCCAACTTTTGGTTCCTCAGATCTCCGGGATGAGGAGGCAGACGCTTCACTTATCAGGCTCCTCTCCGGTGGAACCAGCTCTCAATCAGTGTTCAGGCTGTGGACTCCATCTCTACTTTGAGATTGAAGTGCTGATGACACGACCTTAACTTCAAGAAACTTTGCCACACAACACCACACCAAGGCAAAATAAGTAGTTCTGTGCAGTTAGAAGTTAATCAGCTGTGTATTTACATAAATATCTGATGTTTAAGAGGCGCAGCTAAGAGCAGCTAGCTCTTCGCTAGCACACCTAGCTTCCGTGACGTACGACATCAGCGAGATGAGGAGTTGCGGTCGGCTCATTGATTTACACGCAGGGTCCGAAATTAACGCTCGCCAGGCACCAGGCAAATGTGAGTAAATTTTCTGTTTGGCGAGTAAATCTCAGAGCTATCCGCCACACGGCGAGTAAATATTTGCTCCAAATAATTCATGTTTTCAAATCATCATATTGTGGGTTTCTTCTTTATGCTGCTCTGGTGTCTGCAGGTATAAGTCGAGCATGTACACACTGACAGACACAACACACACTCTTGACACAAGAGGACCATCCACTACATTACGTCCGTTTACCAACGACTAGTGTTTACCCGTTACGTTAGGGAATAATAAAATGAAATATCATGATATAATATGGGTGAAACACACACGAATCTCGTTTAATATAATATCATTTAATATCCCTAACGACATTAAACTGCATGCACAGCATCCCCAACTTTAATAATTAATTTAGATAATAAAGATTTCATTAAATGTAAGTGTGCGTTCATAAACTGAATTTTATTTTATTTTCACACAGTTTTATTACCCTAACAAAAAACTGCCTCCTACATACAGTATGAACAGGTTTAACCCATCTTACGAGCCTATATGTCGTCCTCAAAATGATTCATACCCTCCAGTTAAAGAAGGAAAAGATCAGCTGTCAGTGAAATAAGACAAAATTGACAAAAGTAATAATAAATAAAAACTCTGAAAATCATGACTTTGATTTTGAACTGTGGTTCAACGGAAATATTAAAAACAAACTGTTACAGTATGTGTCTGAGACAGTTTGGTTGTTTTTTTAATTATTATTTTTTTCAACCACAATTCAATAGCTACAGTAGAAACTTTTTCCACTAAATTATAATTTTGTAAATTTTTATTTGTTATTAGTTTCTTTAGTTTCCTTTTGTTTTAATTACTATTGTGAATTTAGCCTTTTTCTTTATTTTGAGGAATAATTTTGAGGTCAAATATAATTTTCAAACTAGTTCGAAAGAGGGCAATAAAAATTCCTAATGTTTTGCACAGTTTTAATTTAATAAACTGAAACTGTGGTGTATTTCTTTTAATCTGTTTTTCCAGGGAAAAACATTTGCAGAAGATAGGGGGTACTTGGTTGAAAATATATTTAACAAGGTTTGAAAAAAAAAAAAGGTTAAGAACCACTGGTACAAAGAACTAAACTGGTAAGGTGTGACATTTATCTGTTGCACGCTCATAAATCTTCACTTTATGACTTAAACTGGGAACATAACCTCATCATGCAAAAGCATTTCACCGAACTCCAACCCCATTTATGTCTGTAAAACCATCATGTTGTGTTCATGCAAATCAAAACACACTGGATGTAAAGCAACGGCTGAATTGCTTTGCATGACTTGTGAGGGCGAGATGAGGTTCTACCCACAGCCCCGATAGGTTTCATGGAAATTTGTGTGATAACTCACAACTCAGCACAAGCCTGTAATCCTACATTTCCTCAAATCCTAAGGAACAGTGCTCCTTTTTTCTGCTCCACATATTGTTTCACAGCTGTAGTTGTGTTGCAGATTAAAAACTTGTATGCAAATGAGCCTTTAAAATATATTCTGCTATAAATTTAATAATCTTACAATTCATAAGAAAGAATTAAGATGACCTTGCCCAGTTTTTCTCTTTGAATACTTTATTTTATTTAACTAACTTGGTTTAAATTAAGTGAAAAATGTAAAATACCTTTTAAAACTCTTTTTGGCTCCTTTTAAATAAAGTCATTCTTTACTCCTGGAAATGAGGAGATCTGCTTCAGACAGGAGTTGAAGCTCACAGCACCCTCTGTTGGACATTACTCAGCAACAAAACCTCCAGCTCAGCAGTTCGGCTTTGTTCAGACTGGTTTCTGTGGGTTTTTTTGGAGAAACGCATCAGCTACACATCTACTCATGAATGAAGGAGAGGAACATGGATGTTGTTTAATCCTGGAAACATGTAACAAACTTTTCATCTGAGCCTTGTTTGACCTGTAGAGTTACATCCAGTCAGTTTATCATGTCAGTCTGACAAAAATCTGTCCTACATATGACTGTCCAAGAGGATCAACGACTGAGCCACGTATAGAGGAGAATTTCAAAATCCCCTGCAGCATTTGTTCATATAGCAAATGTTAAAGTTTGCTCCTCTGTGCTTAAAGCCCCGTCCCTCCCTTTTTTTTTTAGTTTATCCCTCGTTTTGTGATGAGTACCTTTAGAAGATTTTTCTGTTCAACAAATCATTGTGCAAAAATCCAAAGCCATCCCTCATTTCTATATAAATTGCCAGGAAAACAGGATTTTTAAGCCATTTTACTCCCATTCAGGATTGCAGAGGCCTAGAGCGGCCATTTCTGATGAGGCTGCAGAGAAAGCCCATGTGCATTAGTGACAGGAAGTGTTGCTCTTTTCAGAGAGCTGTCTCTTTTAGCTCAGCTCCCAAAGACTTTTGACTCCTAAATGGTTCTTAAAGGAAAAGTACACCCACAGAATGATGTAACTTTATCTTCCACTTCCCCTCATGGTGAGCAAGACTCTGGAGCACTTTTTTAATATCTCAAATGCAGCCGGTGATCAGGAAGGCTTCTCCTTTTCACCCAACTATCATATAATGGAGTTCGCCGGGGCCCGAGCCAAAAATGTCCATAAAAGTCGACAAAAACTTGTCAATATTCCTCCATACTGCTCGTCCAATGTAATCCAAGTGTCCTGAGCGGGTAGTTTCCAGAATTTACTCGAAACAAACACCGATGCGCGTTCACGAAGCTACGGAAGCCGCGGCAGACGAGATTGCGCGTTCTCTTTTTATGTCTTTCTTTGTTTTAGATCAATATCCAACCCCTCTTGTGTTTGTCTGCAGCTCTGTCGCTCTTAGCACAATGTAAACAGTGAAGTTCTTCTTCTACACTTGCATTATCAGCAGAGTAGGCACAGAACGAAGAGGCTTCCGTAGTTTTGTGAATGCGCATATGCGCGCTTCGTGAAAGTAGGATGTAGTACTGTTTAGGCTCTAAAAATATACTAAATGATGTAGTTTCCAGTAAATTCTGGACACTACCCACTCAGGACACTTGGATTACATTGGACGAGCAGTATGGAGGAATATTGACAAGTTTTTGTGGACTTTTATGGACCTTTTTGGCTCGAGCCCTGGCGAACTCCATTATATGAAAGTTGGGTGGAAACGAGAAGTCGTCCTGATCTCCGGCTGCATTTGAAATATTAGAGAAGTGCTCCAGAGTCTTGCTCACCATGAGGGGAAGTGGAAAATAAAGTTACATCATTCTGTGGGTGAACTATTCCTTTAAAGGACCCATATTCTTCGCTTTTCCCCCATCTGACACAATTCTTTGATATGTGAAAACCCTCTTTTTTCCTCCGCTCTCGAACGCACCTCTGAGGAGCTGCTCCCAGAGGAAAACTGAACTTCTCAAAGCTTCTCTTTTCCATCTCAGGAGACAAAAAAGAGATCTCATCACAGCCTCATTCAGGTTTCAAATCGATCTCATGATTGTCTCGTTTGTTTCTCCTAAAATTCACTTGGAGATATAATCTTATTTGAGACGCAATGCAGACATCTTGAGATTCATTTGAGAAATGATTGAGATCTCCTTTGGAGCTGGAAGCTGAGATTTTGTGCAACTTTCCTATCTGGAGACGAGGCTGAGAAACAGGAGAAAAAGCCATTGTGTCATTAAGCGCTCACGTGGATCTCACATTTGTCTAGGAGAAGTAAATGAGACCTTTATGAGATCTCCTTTCCAGAATTATTTTCCTCTGGGCTGCAGCTTCATGGTTTCTGGTCTCCAGTGTTGTGCAGGACAGCATGCTCGTAGATCCTCTCTGAAGCCAGAGACGTCTCAGTCTGGGAAGCAGGGCGGCGCTGCTTAATCAGGTCTGGAAGTGGATGGTGTTCCTGACTGGACTGACCAGCCAGTGACGTATGAATACAATGCGAAAGTCAAAAAGTCGGGAAAAATGCTTCATTTAAAAGTCTTAATAACTACAAAGTTGTTTTTATGGACACTTTTAGTCTCTTTGTAAGTTAAAACTCCCCAGAAGACCATTTCAAGCACTTAGAAAAGTCAATATGCAGAAGGGCCCTTTAATTTAGGACCTTTTGTAACTTTGAATTTTATTTCAACTTTGCAACAAAAAAAAAAAAAGAATAGTTTGTATGTTGAAACCCTTTTTGCATTTGGTGTTTTTATGAAAAGCCTTTAGTTTAGTTTAGTTAATTTAGTGCATTTATTCTATCGTCAAACCACAGTAGCTGCTTTAATTTCAGGTGTCATTTATAGTTATATTAAACAACAACGCCATGTATTCACACGCTCTCCTCACCACTGCATGCTGTCTTCACTTCCAGTGAAACATCTACCCTCCTCCGTTTTCACACACTGGTACGAGCCTCTATGCTCATGTGACAGGCTGCATGGCCTCCATACTGGTCAATCAAAACAAAGTTCTGCAATCTATGCACTATGCTGACATATGCAAAGCTTTCAGCTGATAGGTCTTTGTTGGTGCAACCATGCTATTGCATGCCCATGAGCTGAGGTGGACATCCCTGGTCCAGAAAGTTAAAATCCTGTCCAGCAGTTGTGTCAACCAATCAAACCAGCTGAATTTCATCAGCACAGCTCCTCTGCAGGTAGATGAGCTCAGTAAAAACATGTGTTCTGCATGTACAGGCAGATCCAAAGCCATGGCAGGACTTTTACTTTCTGGCACCGGAAATGTCCGCTTCTGCCCGTGAGAATGTGTTTTCTTTGGCAATTTTTGTAGAAGCAACTACAGCAATGGAAACAAATGATACGACATAAAGGCAGTTGTTTACTAAGCTGGCTGGGTCAACACAGGCTTAAAATAAGGAGATATGTTCTCAAAAATGCTGGGCTAAAATGACTGAAAAAGCAGCCTCCGTCCAGAGAAAATCTGTGAAGGACCTTCAGAAAGCTGATTGATTCTAGTTTAAAATATTTAAGAAAGTCTTGGAAGAGAAATACAAAGAAATGAGGAGCAGAAAAGAAGACTTGGACATAACCGTTGCTGCTACACATGAAAAGAGGAAACTTGGGTTTGTAGTCGCTTTATTTGCTGATGATCATGTGATTTGATCCAAAGCTTCAGAACATTCTGAAAAGATCATTTTCAGAGCGTCAGCTTGCTTCATAGTTGTTTATGCACTGACTGGTATGAGGTTTATTGCTGCCCAACATCTCTGGATGCCCCCTAATAACCCAAGAGACAAAACCTAACAGGCCCCAAATGAGGGGCTGAAATGTTTCGCAGTATTTTTGACAGAGTAATCTGTCTAATTAAGATATTATCTCCACCAATCATAAAGAGGGCAGAGAGATTTCCACAGAGGGCCTCATGAAGAGATCAGCTCAGAGCTTGGGGTTTCATCAAAGAGCGAGTCTTTATCTATTCTTAGAGCTGAGCTGTCAATCATCCCCTCATCATGCTCTCAGATTCATATCAGACCCTGACACCAACAGCTGTTACATAACTACGACTAATCCATGAGTAAGATGCTGAGATTGAATGCAGACTGGTCAGAGTCAGCAGCTGCCGCGCTCACAACCCCCCCCCCCCCCCCCCCCAACGCTCTTCCCTTACAGCCATCAGAGACCGAGACGAGGCCTGAGCTGAGTCCAGTTCAAGCACCACAGTGCAAATGGCCTACTTAGAGTTTAAACGGAGTAATTAGAAACCTAATCGGGGCTCACTTTCTCACCCCTGATGAACGTAATGAAATGCTGCGCTCCCGTCTTCACACCGACCCAGACTGACGTGGCCCGGAGCAGCTGTGGCTGCTCTGTACGCGTACAACACATCCGCACGTTCAGCCAGAAGTCATGAAAACACAAACAGCCCAACAGATAGATGCCAAACGAATGAAACCTAGCATAGTCATAGATGATACTCACCTGTCACTTTCTGCAAAACCTGGAAACTTCTGTTTGGCCGAAATCAGCAGGTGGATATCACAAAAATGTCCTTTTTACTGAATCTCAGTAAAACATCTGTCAGTATTTAAACTCAAACACGAGGTTATTTGTTAAACATTCATGTCATCTTCAGCTGTCAGTTGAAGCTTTATGAATGTTTTAAATCAATTAACAGTCCAGATTTTTTTCTTTTCTCTTTCCCCATCTGCAGTTAGAAACTGTTATCAGGCACTTTCGGACTGTGGGAACCTTTAGAGTTCCTAGAACCTTTTCGGGAACCAGGCCGTTTGTTGCCGTTTTTTAGGGACCTCTGACCTCAGTTCCTATAACCTTTTTAGCTCCTTCTCCAAGGCAGGGTCTTTTCATGGTTCCATAGGAACTGAAATATGTAGGTGTTTGGTGATTGGTAGAACTGGGAAGCCCCGCCACTTGCGTGAGCTACGCTTCTTCTGGCCCGACCTTTTTTTAAAAGTCCCACAGCTGTTTATATGTTTAACTGTTTACCGAGATCGTAATAACAAGAACTAATTAATTTACTGATTAATTAATTTCATTCTAGAATGCACCACTAGGTGGCAGCAGTTTTTAACAGCTCTCTCTTAGCTTTTGAGTTTTTTGGAAATGCAGTTGTCTTTTTTAATCAACATTACTTGTCAGATTAGGCTTTTCTGGGAGGATTATTTATACTGGGTTGAAGGCTGAGCAACACAGGAGATTTTTCTTCATAACTTTGGCTTTTTTCACAACTTATGATGTGTATCCATGGAACGGAAAAATTGTTTACCACCGGGATCAACTGTTAAAACTCTCCCAAATCAAGATAATTAGTGAAATAACACATCAAATCCCAGCGGAGTTAAAGAGAAAGAGAAGAGGATGCAGGGGGGGTAAGGCAGAGAGAAAAACGGTGGAGTTCTGATAGGCAACGTGAGATTGCTAGCTTACAAGATGGACGAGCTTGAAGTGCTAACAAAGTCTCAGAAAGAGTACAGAGAGTGCAGTATGATGTGCTTCACTGAGACATGGCTGCATGAACACATCCCAGACTGTAATACGTCTGTAAACGGCTTTAAGGCGGTCTGTGCAGACCGAAATAAACAGCTCAGCAGGAAGCTAAAGGGAGGTGGAATTGCAGTGCTGATCTATATTGATGTATCGATATAGATCGATGTATTTAGACCCCTACTTCACATCTAAAACACAGTTTAAAAGGATGTTAACAGGCTCCAGGTCATCAGGAGATACGACGCAAAGCTATGTATCATCAGCATAGCTGTGAACATCTGTTATGTCTCCTGATGAGATCCCAAAGCAGTATTAAAAAGAAATGGGCCTAAAATTGACCCTTGAGGCACCCCACACTTGATTTCATGGACTCTTATGAAGTACACTAATGAAAAATCATCAACCTGTGAGATGGGAGTAGAAATCCACCAGACTTCTTATTCTGTCCAATAAAATCTGATGATCTATTGTGTCAAATGCAGCAGATCCAGTTGCACCAGTACAGAAAGTTTCTGAGTTTCCAAATATATTCTATAGTTGAAAAAACAAACAAACAAACAAACTAAAAAAACATGTGTAATTGGGTAGAAACAGGTTTTTCTTCATTTTTACTTTAAAGCAGGCGCAGTAGTTATGAGTTTGCGAGAATTTGTTTTTTGTTTTGTTTTTTTCCCATTTCCTTGGGATACTAATAACAATCTATGTTTTTTAGCAACTGGATGAGATCACAGCAAATAATAAAGTGACAACATCTAAATAATGAAAACTTAAAAAAATAATTGGATCACATAGACTTACATTTGGGATGATTTGGGCAAAATAGTAAAGTTTTAGACTGACTGCACTGATTTAGTTTGTGTGGTTAAGTTTCTAGCTTTATTTGCTTTAAATCTTTTTATTTGTTCTGTCCCCACCTGTTTTTTCTACACTGAAAAAAAAGACACACATGGAACCCCCTCAGTACATGCCATATACATATATTTTCCTCCTTTCGTGTTCAAATCTTACATATATCTTATATATTAAGGGATGCATAAAGGGCTTTGTAGGTGTATGTGTGTATATTATGTATATGTGTATGTATCTGTGTTCATACATGTATGTTTATATCTTCTAGTTGTTTTTTTTTTTATAAATAAAAAACAATTTCACTATGTAATTTCATTATATATATATATATATATATATATATATATATATATATATATATATATACATGTATATATGGGAAAAATTGAATTTGAATTTGCTTTGGTAGATCTCTTGATATGTTTGCTCCTAAATTTATAGCTGTATTTACCTTTTACAAGAGAAATTATAAACTCTGTTTATTTACTATTTTCAGGTGTGTACTTTATGACAGTACCAGAGTTATTATGGCTCCACTGAACATTTTTATAATAAAGCAAAAAGGGAAAAGTAATTCTTATATTGTACCGGTTTCTTATTAAGGATGATGCATTCAGTATTTTCCTACAACTATTACATGTTCTGAGTGAGGTTTTAGTTTCCTTGGTGAAGTGATCAACCTCTTTCCTTCTTTTACAGAATTTGATCCTGGTGTCTTATGAGACATTAATGCCTTCAAAAGACAATTACGTCAATAAAAACCGACTTAAGTTTGAGGCTGTGAGTAATTTTGTTTGTTGACCTCTTTGATCACGTTTATGTTTGGCCATTTTAAGTGAGTGAACAGATTAGACATCATCTCTGTGGATAATGTCAGTTTTTCTGACTGCGTCTGGAATGATTGTCAGCGAGCAGCAGCAGCTGTCATTTCTGCCCGCCGGGTTGATTCTGGGTTTTTATGAGAATCCAAATATTTAGACTGAAGATCAGGTATCAGGTATCACACACACACACACACACACACACACTCAAAGAGAATTACAATGAAGAACACATGATTTGTCATGTAAATATATTCATGTAAAATTATCGTCAGTTTTGAGGTATTTTAGTCATAACTAGTGGCATATCTGTCCATGATGTAAATTATAGTGTATTCAGCCTAAAGTGTGATCACATCTTTCTGCTGCCCTCAGGTAGATGAGTCTCACAGTTGGTACATTCAGGTGCTTCAGGTCAGTTCTGCTTTTCTAAAGCAAAACTGATTCATGGGAATTAGATCAAAGTAAAGCTGCTGAACATTTGAATTCAAAAGCAAATGCCACTGCAAGCCCGTCTGATGTTTGTCTACAGCAGCAGCTTAAAAGAAAATGTCACAACTGGACTCTTCATGCGTGTGAATCTCTTCACTGATGTTATAATATGAAATTAAATTAAATTAAATCCCAGGAGGGAAATTCAATATTGTAATAGGCTCTCTCTCTCTCTCTTTTTTTTTTTTTTAATATTGTGAAATGTGATCTGTGATGTGGCAATATAATATAGTAAATTAAACATTCCCCCAAAACAGAAGTTGGCAATTTTATCTAGAACTAAATATGGTTTTTGTAGGATAGATGATTAGTTGCACATACAAGAAGGTTATCATAGAAGTAAGGTGTTTATAAACCAGGCGTGTCCGTGAGGAGACATCTGAGATGTCCCAATGAAGAAAAATAATTTATAAGTAATCATGAAAAAGCATTTCTGATGTAGCTTTTTCATCATAATTCAGTCACTGTTAAATAAACAAATTAATATTCTATATATCGGCTACTTTAGTCTTTAAAAGGAATATTTGGGTCATTCTACAGAAAAGTTTGCTTTTGGGAAGGAAAAATGTAAAAAAAAAAATTTTTTTTTGTTTTTTTTTTACATTTAAACTCAGACTACACGGTTACATGAGCTCTTGACTTTATGATTACACATAAATAAAAGCTTAATGATTTTTTTCTTTGTACATTTATCTAAAGACCACATGAACTGGTTTTACCTCACTTTTTTTGCACAGGGCTTTTATAAAATATATGTCTCAGTCTCTTCATCACATGTAGTCAGAGTCAGAGAAGAGTTATAATAGTGCAAAGCAATAAGGAGACTGCATTTCATAAATTTGTTAAGGTTTGTTGAAAGTGTGACTTGCTACAAAAATGAAAATAATTTAAAATCTGGTGTAAACATTGAAGGATGCAGTCCTTAAAATCCTAACTTATGAGTAAAGCAAAATTTATGTTTGTAAAATTATAATTATGTGAAATATGACCAATTTTATGAATTAATATGAGGAAAACATCAGTAACAACAGTGACATACACATGAAAAAAGATGCTTTATTACTGATTTACTGATTCTCATTGGTGTTTCCCATAAGGAAGGAAACATCAGTGACAATTTTCACAGAAAATGCACTTAACAAAATGGCTGCTGCAGAGCATGACTCTGCATGTTGTTAGTCATGATCTTGTCGCTACATTATGTCATTTAATACATTAGAATTTAATTAAATTGCAGTTACCTGCAGATAAAGAAGGAAACAGCAGTGAGTCAGCTAAAATCTTCACATAAAATCCTGAGATAAATGTTGATATTTCTGCAAACTTCTTGCCATGACCCTTCCTCAGAGATCTTCAGGAAAGAGGTCAAAGGGAGTCAAGTGATGTCATCAGTGTCATTTCTTTTTCCAAAATAATTTACTTTTGTTGCACAGTAACATCAGTGGCATGACGGTGGTGGCTTTTCAAATATTTTTCATAATGTTTGCTTGAAATTTAGTTTTGATATATCATTTAAGATCATATATTTAATAGTTATTTATACATTTTTTTTAATTTGGGATGGTAGAAAAAAACATTTTCAACAGCACTTTCTCTCCATAAGTGACTGTGGGAACAAGCGCTTTTGGGGTGTTAAATAATTGAATAAAAAGCTAATTTTACCGAGCTGAGGGCTCCAAACGGTGTGATAGTTAAAATAATACGTTTTTTAAAGTAGAAAACTTTTAAAATTTGAATAAAACTATTTTTTTCAAAGAGTATTGTTTCTCTAAAGACTAGGGACAGAAAAATGGATGTTTCTGTAGAATGAGCCATTTACAAGTCACCAATAGAGCAGATGTAACAGACAATTGCTTTCAAAAACAAGCAAACAAACAGTTTTATCAGCTGAAATTGGAGAAATATTTTTACAGCGATCGTGGTGGAGTAGCCATAATTACGACTGTCCTGGAACGCAGCGCCGCCGCCTGCGTAGCTGCCTGCGGTCGTGTGGCCCGCAAACGCAACGCGTCAGTGGGGAACAGCTGGCAGGGAGCGGCGTGTTTGTCTTTGTGGGCTCAGTAATCAGGTGTTGGTTTACCAGCTCTGGGATGTGGGTTCTCCCTTTGTAACGCTTAACCGGAGACTTAGTGGTCTTTGTCCGATTTATATTTTAATTATCTGCTAAACAGCGACTGAAGGCCATGTGGGAAAGATCCGAGGACTGACCTCAGCAGCTGTCAATCACCCAGCAAGGAGGAGGAAGAGGAGGAGGAGGAGGAGAGGACACAGGCAGCTGGAAGATTTCTTTCTATTACTTTTATTGATCACCTATAATATCTGTTTTCCCAAAGAAAATTCAAACTTATTTAAGTTTTAATTCATCATTATTATTTTTTTTAAAGTGGCAGCTAGTTTAAGCCACAAAGTTACTATGAACAAATAATGTGTATTTGTATGGAGATTAACGTCATAATAACACAGTTTAAAACGATTTTAAATACATATTTGTGTTAAACGGGACGTTGAGTTCGGTGTAAGTAGTTTTGTATTGGGCGCCATCTGTTGGTGATGAAATGAACTACAACCCACAATATTTATTTTCTCACCTCTAAAACCAAAATTTAACTGCTTAAAAAAATTAATTAAATAAATAATTTTGTTTGTTTTTTTTCCAAAAAAAAAAAAAAGTTTTGAAAGATTATTCAGAAATTTAATTTGTCGTTTACTTTAAAAATAGATATATTTTCTCACCTTTAAAATCACATTTAACTGCTTCTAAAAATTAATTAAATCAATCTTTCTTTTAGAAAATTTTCTTAAAGATCATTCAGAAATTTAATTTGTTGTTTACTTTAAAAAATATATATATATTTTCTCACCTCTAAAACCCCATTTACTGTAACAGCTTCTTAAACTGGAAATATGGAAAAAAAAAGAAAGAAGAAAAAAACCAAGAATATGTTTAAACTTAGTTCCTTTTGTGACTCAAGCTTTATGTAATACCTAAATTCTCTCAAATTTTGCAACTATATATGGTTTCCTATAACTTTATTTTCATTATCCATACATAAAAAGAGGAAAAGCCTTAACTTTTTAATCATTTTTTGACTTATAACTTACTGTAAAATGGTCTAATTTCTTTTTCCCTCCACTTTCATCGCAGTGAACAGAGACGACATGAAACAAAGAAGAGAAGAAATGGAAAGCTCAGCCTGCAGCTCAGAGGAAGCCCTCTCCTGCTGCCTTCTTGTCTGTGGTGAATATTAAGTGTCGGCCAGATGATTTGTCCTTGTGTTTGTCCTCCTCTGATACTTCCTCTCTGGGCGTCACGTCCCCCATGAAGAGGCTAATCTGCTCCCAGTGGGGCTCCTCCCGATGAAGAGCTGGGAAAAAGCACTCAAATATACAAGCTATTGTTCCCGAGTCAGTGCAGGCCAGACGTGCTTTAATGTCAATGATGGATCCTCAAACGCTGTTTATGCATGAGTTTAACTTTCACAGAGAGAGGAGTCATATTTAAGATTGATTATATTAATGTAAATGTCATGCTACATCTGTAATTTTAGTTTAATTTTGTGCTATTGCACTGATCCAATGGAAAGCAAGGGAAACAGCAAGCTAGTGAACCTCATATATGAGATAGAACTGAGCTACACATGCAGAAGTTGCTATATGGGGACAGAGAGCGAATGGGATGTTTTAATTATTGAGTTTTAAGGTTTAGTTTTAGTTTTATTTTCTTTTTAAATAGGGTCGTGTGAAGCACTTGCAAATAGTGATTGTGTAACCTGCAGTGGCCGTCAGTCAGAGCGCTCCTAAAGAATCAGACGACCGATAGTGGCGTTAAAACAGCTTCTCAATACTGACCACAAAGCAAACTTTAACATTTGAATTGAAAAAACAAACAGTGTTTTGTAGATTTTTATGCTGCTTCAGTTGTTTCCTCTTTTCTGAGCCAGTGAACATCTGTGTTGTTGCATATCGTCTAATTCCAAGACTGCCACCTCGTCATCCTGAAAATAATTCATACCCTCCAATTAAAGAAGGAAAAACATCAGCTGTCAGTGAAATAAGTTGAAATAAAAGTAATAATAAATAAAAACTCTATAAAAATCATGACACTGATTTTGACTTGTGGTTTGAAAGAAATATTAAAAACAAACACACAACAAATAAAACAAGTGAACAAGCATATTGGGGCTCTACTGTAGCTAAAATGTTGCTAAGCAACACTTTGAGACAATCACTGCAATCAGGTGTTTTCTGTAACGTCCAATCAGATGTCTGCACCTGCTGACAGGTATGTTGGTCCACTGTTTGTGGGAAAGGTGCTCTAATGTGTCTGGGGCAGTTTTGTTTTTTTAGATTATTATTTTTAACCACAATTCAAAAATAATAGTTAATGTCACTAAATTATAATTTTGTTATTTTCTATTTATTAACAGTTCCTTAAGTTTCTTGTTATTTCAATTACTGTACTATCTTAAATTTAGCCATTTCTTTAATTGGAGGGTAAATAATTTTAAGAACGACTGCACACCTACTGACTTTATATGTGACATCTCACTTTAATAAACAACAGTTTTGGGCTGCTGGCGGTTTATTTTATCATCCAATATGAGATTTAATGGCATATCTGTATTTCTGTGGCAACGCAATTTGCCATCATCATAATCATGTTTGTGCCATTTGAAAATGTCAGATATTTTGTGCCAGATTTGAGCTGGAAGTCAAACAGTTATCTTCAGAAAAGAAAAAAAAAATCTTGTTTATGTAGTCATGTTAATATCCAAGTTATTTACCAACAAGCCCGTTTTTGCTCTATAAGCAAAGGAAACAAGGGAGTTGCAGTGAATCAACCTTATATTACGATGAAGTCTGTGCTCTCCACATACATATTGATGTTATATTAAAGGGAAACGCAGTATTGATTGTTCAACTCTGCTGGAGCACATGTATATGTGACAGTGTGGTCCTGTCACTATGCCTCCGACTGATCATGTGCCCTGGCTACTTGGCCACAGGGATGTCCCTTTGGCTGAATGGTCAGCGTGCATGGCTTTCACCCGGGAGTCTGGGGTTCAAAGCCCGCCCGGGCCCTCTGTTGCGTACCTTGCCACATATACACTCCAAAAACTCAAATCTTACCAAGAAAATTTTGCTTGTTCCATTGGCAGAATTTTTTGCTTTTTACAAGTCACTCTTAAAATAAGTTTAAAAAAAATTAAATAAAAAAAGTCTGCCAATAGAACAAGCAAAATTTTCTTATAAGATGCATTGCCTTAAAACAAGTTCCTATATCTCATTGAAATGTTTGTCTTTAGGTAATTTTGTCTTATTTTGAGTGTAATGAAACATTTTGACTAGAAATTAGAAAAAATACTTCGTAAATTTGAGATTTTTTGCAGCGTACCAAACTAAGCCAAACATTGTCTTTCAGTAGAAAGGTTATGTTGTCTCCTCCTCATATTCCAGATCCAGCTGGTTCCTCTCAGAATCAGAATAAAGAAAACTTTATTCAATCACACGTTGTGCACTACAAAATGTCAGTCGCTGCCGCTGAGACTTGTTTTATTAGGTACCTGTTGTCATCTGTAAGCTGAGGGAGCTGGCATTAAGAAATTCCTTCTAAAACACCCTAAAGAAAGGGAGGGGGGAAAAGAGGAGTGACAGCACCTCCTCTTTCTGCCGTCTTTAAGAGAGTGAACTAATGCACTGGAACAAAAGAGAGGAGGTGTAAGGTGGAGGAGCGTCTGACTGTTTGATGTCCCCGGGGAAGGCAGGAATCATGTAAGCCCCCTGTAATTTACTGTTTGGGGTTGCCCGGGCAGGGTTAATTCCCATGAGGACCTTCTCCAGTGTTTTTATAAAGTTGGGATTTGTAAAGCTGCTCTTGTTGACCCCCTGCAGGTCATGAGGGCAGCGGTGGCGTGACCCTCCAGAAGACTTAATATGAGTGTCTGCATGTAAAAGATGAGTGCCTGAAGATAGGACGGGGTTTTACAGAGACTCCACGTGGAAGTAGGGCTGTGCAACATACTGATATGATATCACAATATGATATTTACATGAGAGAGATATGATATTTACACATATTGTTATATCGCTGTATTAGTTGTGCACCTCTACTGACTACAAAGAGGTCACCTGATTATTTAATAAGGATGGGAAAAACATTGATACACTGAGATATTGCGATATTTTCATATGCCGATATCAAATCGATATTTAAAAATGCTGTATTGGTCTATTTTACTTATAAAATCTTGCAAGATTTCATTGTTCTGTTAAAAACTCTCACTATATTTCATGAATCCTCTCAAGATTTCATGGGTAAAATAGATCGATACTGTGTTTTCAAATGTCAATATGATATCAGCATATAAAAATATCACAAAATTTTCATGAATTCTCGTGAGATTTTGTGACAGAACGATGAAATATTGCAAGATTTTGTTACTAAAATAGATCAATATCGCATTTTTAAATGTCAATATGATATCAGCATATGAAAATATCCCAATATTTAGGTTTATTGATATTTTTTCCCACCCCTAGTCTTTAGAAGTTTTGAAGTCTGTAAAAAAGAAGTTTTGGGTGTTTTTTAGACTTTAGGAACAGTGGGCTGATCATTTAGATATCGTTTAAATATAGTGTGGTGGTTGATGTCGGATTCTCAGTTTTAAGACCAATAAAGGCCGATATCAATAGGGGGCCGATTATATTGTGCTTCCCTAATTTTCATTTGCCGATACCATATCTATATTTAAAAACACGGTATTGATCTATACTAATCTATACTATACTAGTCCCTAAAATAAGAAATCATGTTTATTTTGTGTCAAAATGGGAAACTCTAGTGGGCCTTTTCCACTGCCCATTTTCGTAACCCTTCTGCACACAGCACGGCACGCTTTATTTGTGTTTCCTCTGGGAAAACCCGTTATGATTTTCTGCACCCATTTCAGAGCTAGCTCTAACCGTGCTGAACCTACACAAAACCTGACGTACCTGACGGCTCTCCACTGATTGGCCAAAGGAAATTGTCGTTGCACGTGTCATACGTGTTTCGCCTCTTCTGAAAATATCTGGCTCTGTTTTCGGTGACTACAAGCCACAGAGAAAACAACAACAGTAACACCTCCATATCATCCAATGCCTCCATTGTTGTATATACTTTTCTGACCACCGCGTGGCACGGCAGTGACGTCACCGCAGTCTCGACCGCGTCTACTCCGCCTACTTCCAGGTAGTAGACTACTGCTTCTCCTGCGTGGAAACAGAAACCGTCCTGGTCGTCATTAGCGTGCGGTGCTGTACTGTGCCCTGTGCAGCTGCAATGGAAAAGGCCCATAATTCCTTACAAGACTTACAGTCAAACTACCCTCACATTAGAGAAGGAAAAGAATCAGTTGTCAGTGACATAAGTTGAAACTGACAAAAGTAATTATGAATTTAAAATGGGAAAGCTGTTCTGATGTGTCTGGGACAGTTTATTTATTTATTTATTCATTTATTCTTTTCAATCACTATTCAAAGGAAACATTTTATTTTACTAAATTATAATTTAGCTGCTATAATTGGCACGATTAATTTGCTGCACGGTGGCGTGGTGGTTAGCATCACAGCCTCACAGTAAGAAGGTCACTAGTTCAAGTCCCGGCTGGGGAGGGGTTTGAACAATTCCAACAGTTACTTCCTGTGTGGAATTTGCATGTTCTCCTGTGTATGCGTGGGTTCTCTCCAGGTACTCCAGCTTCCTCCCACCGTCCAAAGACATGATGTTAGGTTATTGATCACTCTAAATCACTGGTGTCCAAAGTCGGTCCTCAAGGGCTGCTGACTCAAATTAAATGAATCTAAAAGCCGATGAATTTGAGTCAGGTGTGTTGGAAAAGGGAGACATGAAAACCTGCAGGATTGTGGCCCTCGAGGACCGGAGCTGGACACCCCTGCTCTAAATTGTGAATGTGAGTGTGGATGGTTGTCTGTCTCTCTGTGTTGGTCCTGTGACAGACTGGCAACGTGTCCAGGTGTACCTGTCTCTCGCCTGATAATAGCTGGGATAGGCTCCAGCAACCCTGAACTGGATAAGCAGTACAGAAAATGACATGACTGACTAAATAATAATTTAGTTTTTTTTTTTCAGTTTTAGTTTCTAATTATTTGAATAACTATTTTGGATTTAGCTTTTTCTTTAACGGGAGGGTATATGAATAAATATCAGGATGACTGTATATCTTAAAGGTGCAGTGTGTGACTAATTTGACATTTTATCACCAAAAATCCAATATTACTTTCATTAATACATATTTTACTAAAGTCTAATCACAATCACATCCAAATGAAAGCATTTTTGAAGCTTAGAATGAGTTGTTTATGAAAAGCCTACATAGATGATGGCGGACTCCAACCAAAGGCTGCCATGTTGCATCGCCATCTTCAAATGTGGCAGCGGAATAGGGGCGAACTTGTTAGTCTTACATGTTATAGCTGTGAATCTGGAGGAGGAACAAGCAAAGATGACTGTGGATCATTTTATGGAGGACTATGAACACTTTACCCAGTGAGAGGGAGGAAATAATAACTCAGAGAAAATGAGAGTGTACATCGGTGTAACCAGCGTTTCCAAGATGGAGACAATTCACGAAGGAGAGGGACGTCAAAGATGACGCGGAGGTTGCAGCCTTTCTGCTGGACAGGTGAGTTTATACAATCTAAAGCTGGATTTATACTCCTGCTGTAGCCTCTGGAGGTCCGCAGAGGTCTGACATGCACCTCTTCAGACTCGATGTGCATCCCGCCTACGTGAACGCAGAGACGCGGAAGAACTCACTGGTGATTGGTCTGTGTGGTTACGTGTCTCTGGACGTTTGGCTTTAGTCGCTGAATGAATGAAAGCATGTCGCTGCTACTGTTGCTCTAAAAGAGGAAATACATGCCGGAGCTGAAGCAAACCATCCATCCATCCATCCATCCATGCATCCATCCATGGTGGATGGATGCATGGATGGATGGATGGATGGATGGATCCATCCATGCATCTATGGGTGGATGCATTGATGGATGCATGGATGGATGGATGGATGGATGGATGGATGGATGGATGGATGGATGGATGGATGGATGGATGCATGGATGGATGCATGGATGGATGCATGGATGGATGGATGGATAGATGCATGCATGATGCATCTATCCATCCATCCATGCATCTATGGGTGGATGCATTAATGGATGCATGGATGGATAGATGCATGCATGCATGGATGGATGCATGGATGGATGCATGAATGGATGCATGGATGGATAGATGCATGCATGCATGGATGGATGCATGGATAGATGGATGGATGGATGGATGGATGGATGGATGGATGGATGGATGGATGGATGGATGGATGGATGGATGGATGGATGGATGGATGGATGGATGGATAGATGCATGCATGATGCATCTATCCATCCATCCATCCATGCATCTATGGGTGGATGCATTGATGGATGCATGCATGGATGGATGGATGGATGGATGCATGAATGGATGGATGGATAGATGCATGCATGATGCATCCATCCATCCATGCATCCATCCATGCATCTATGGATGGATGCATGCATGGATGGATGGATGGATGGATGGATAGATGCATGCATGATGCATCCATCCATCCATGCATCTATGGATGGATGCATTGATGGATGCATGCATGGATAGATGCGTGGATGGATTGATGGATGGATGGATGGATGGATGGATGGATGGATGGATGGATGGATGGATGGATGGATGCATGGATGGATGGATGGATGGATGGATGGATGGATGCATGGATGGATGCATGGATGGATGGATGGATGGATGGATAGATGCATGCATGATGCATCTATCCATCCATCCATGCATCTATGGGTGGATGCATTGATGGATGCATGGATGGATAGATGCATGCATGCATGGATGGATGCATGGATGGATGCATGAATGGATGCATGGATGGATAGATGCATGCATGCATGGATGGATGCATGGATAGATGGATGGATGGATGGATGGATGGATGGATGGATGGATGGATGGATAGATGCATGCATGATGCATCTATCCATCCATCCATCCATGCATCTATGGGTGGATGCATTGATGGATGCATGCATGGATGGATGGATGGATGGATGCATGAATGGATGGATGGATAGATGCATGCATGATGCATCCATCCATCCATGCATCCATCCATGCATCTATGGATGGATGCATGCATGGATGGATGGATGGATGGATGGATGGATAGATGCATGCATGATGCATCCATCCATCCATGCATCCATCCATGCATCTATGGATGGATGCATGCATGCATGGATGGATGGATGGATGGATGGATGGATGGATAGATGCATGCATGATGCATCCATCCATCCATGCATCTATGGATGGATGCATGGATGGTCCTTTAAAACCTTTTGTCAGTCACTGTCTGCTGGTTGTTGCTGTGCATGTATAACAGCTTCCTGTGGGATAGAAAGCTGGTCTTTATAAGTTCATCCTAACACAGAAGTCTTTTAGTACTAAGACACAGATGTACTGTTTCAATAATTAACATGGAGTTTTGTTCTTGAAACTGTCGGAGGAATTTTCACCGTGACTTTATGGATGGCCATGACTGAGACTTTGTCAGGCTCTGGGACCCCTGAATCACCAGCAGCAGCTTGGCATTCAACCATGATATGGACATAAGCACCTCAGAGGCTAGTGTGCATATTTATAAAGTCATTATTGGACTTATTTACCCCTTACCTCACTTTCATGTGATTTTCTGTAGTTAAACTTTCCATTTAGTCAAAAAGATTTTAATGGACTGCCATAACAGCTCTGTGTGGAGGAATCTGCCTTTCCAAGGTCCCACAGCTTAACTTCGAGGGTGTCCAGATGTGTCCGGGCAGTCACTGTGGGTCCTAACTGTCACGGTCAACTCCTGCCTGACCCAGCAGAAAAGGAAGGTCAGGACTGGGTGGAGCTGTTTGCTTTCTGGGGCCCTTGGTAACCTTCAACCTGCCCTCCAAACTGACACACTGACCACTGCCATTCATGCATTTGCAAAGGACAACAGCACCAAGAAACACTGTCAAACCCCTTTTTATAATCACTGAGAGAATATGAGGAAGTGTATTTGAGAAATTACCATGAGCAAACTGCAACATTTGGTCAAATTAATGCTAATCTGTAGCTTAGTCCACTATAAAGATGAGCACTTATGCATGACTGAAAACAGAGAAATAACACGTGCAGCTGCCTTTGGATGTGTAAACTAATAGTTTCTGGTCTGAAATCCATTTTATGCAGCACACGACATAAAAACTGTTTGTTGTCCAGTTTCAAATGTTAAAAAAATATATTCCCTGAAAAGTATACTTGCTGGCATACATACAAGAAAATCAACAATTTGACTTTAGGGAGCTCACATTCCTCTGACAAGCAAAGTGGTGGTCAAACAAACCAAAATGGCTCATGGAAGTATTATTGCATAATATTTTACAGTCTATTATTTTATTCTTTGCTGTTGTTTTTTTTTTTTTTGTCTGTTCTGTTTTTTTCTTTGCTTTTCTATTCTTTTAAGAATATTCTATTTCTCAAATAGCTCCTATTATGTGCTAAATAAATCAATTAAAGAAAACGAAATCAAATTATGGGAAGTTGTTGAGGCTAAAGGGTGATGGATGGGTTCATGGGTTATCCCAGAAAGATTGAAGTTTTGAACTTGAGAATTAAAATGTAGTTCCCCTGAACCTTGCACTATCAGGCTGATGTAGCCAGGAAGCTCCTTTTATGACCAAGCAGATGTAAAAGCTTCTACGTCTTTAACTTTGTCATGTGTGGATGAGTAACATCAGTTGCTACTTGGAGCCTTCATGGCATTGATTCTGCTCCTGTAAGTTTGCATTTTTGGAGCGTTTGTAGCATCGTTATGTGTGTGCGCCATCAAACTGTGACCATTACTCACTCCGTCATTGATTCTCCACAGGAGCTCACTCTATATTCTCGTTATCAGAAAGATGCCAGGATATGCCAGCAAAACATTATCTTCAGGTGAAGTTAGGTGATTTACAAACCTCTTACGCTGTGATTGCTGCAAACGGAGCCCAACAAAAATATTTGGAAGCTAATTTTCTCAACATCTAAAAAATTCCTGAACCCTGGAGGAACCTTGATCGGTTTTGCAATTTAAAAAAAGGCAAAAATAATGTAAACAAGGCATTTTCTAACAATCAAGAGCATATTTAACATTTACACTCGGGTCTACAAAAAGCTAGGACCACCACTTCATGCTAGGTACACTACTGGAGTAGATGTGTGTCATTATCTGTTTGATGCTGAATTGGTAAATCATTTTGGATTTATTTAATATCTATAATTTACTAACTAGATAGATTACTAAAAGAGAAGTTTAATAGAAAAAGTTGAGTTGGAAAATGTCGATTAACTGCTTGTATGAGGATATAATTGCCTGTGCAAGACCCGCTGAGGGTAATAAAGCGGCTGAAATGACGGCAGAGTTTATGTTCGAGGGCTGAGCAGACATAAACATCACCAATCCACCGATCAGATGGACTCTAATCTGAATTTCGGCACTGGCCAGTGTCAAAGCCAAAGGCGCTTGTCCGTTTGCATTCATTGACAGGATCTCTGGGGTTATTTGTCAACACGACTGGAATGGCTTCGGTAATCTCCCCTCCTCGCCTATACACTGATTGATAATTGATCCCTGTTCAAACATTCTCTTTGGGCCACAGTTGCCTTTGAATGCCAAACGAGTCATTCTGCCTCGTCCTGCCACAGCAGCCTAATCCCATAAACGAATGGGAATGAGTGTCGTCCTCTGGTGATGTCAACCTTTCACTCCGCCATTTATCTCAGATTGTTTGCTGATGAGGCCCTCGCAATAATCAGGGTCGCTGGCTGAGACCTCGCTGCTTCTGTCAAAAGGGAGAATCTGAACTCCCACTACGAGAAAAACACAATAACCCAAACAGTAACAGCTGTAGATGAAAAAGAAATGATTTGGTTTCATGACTCTTTCTGACCATTCATGAGTAGCACGCAGCTCTTTCATTAGCAATGTTGCTAATATTCTAACACTAGCCAACTAGTGTTATATGACTATACGAAGGCCATTTGTTGGGTTGTTGTGCAGTTTGGTTCACACTGATTTGGGCTCATTTTCATTGTCTACAGTGATGTTCAGACAATTCAGACTTTATTTATGACTTGTTTTATGCATTTACGACATTATGACACTCTTTTAATTGCATCATTAAATTTTCTCATTCTTTTTATGCAGTTCTTACTGAAAAGTGCCCTGAAGCATCCCGAAATTTAATTCCAGCAACCTTAAATTTGATCAATTATGTGCTTTTTCTTTTTTAAACTTTAAATGAGTAAAAAACCATACTGTACTTTGTTGAAATGTAATATTTTCACAACAAAAATACAGCCACACTTTGTTTTTATAATCAATATTCTGAATGTAAGTTTGTAAAACTCAGAATCTCCATGAATAAGGAGGATGAATGGGGTTTATAAGCTTCTCTCAAGCCAAAATCAGCTTCTCTCATCCCGATAAAGCTGAATGTGGATTTTTAAATAGCAGCAGTAATAACTTTGTTTCTGGACACTGGATCATAAAAACTTAAAGGGACCTGAGGCAGGATTAAGAAATGAAACTCCCATGCGCAACTGGCGCTGGAGGTAACCGCGGCCACCAGCCAAGCCGCCACAGGAGCACAAACTGATGCTATAACGTTGTTTACTACGCTGATAAAGTCTTTTTCTTCGTAGTTCCACTTTTTAGTGTCTTTCAGTTGATCTGGATTGCTTGCTGACTCGCTTGTACAGTTAACTGTCTTTACTGGTCACGCTTAATCACAACAGCACAGTAATGCAACAAACGACAGGCTTACAGGTGGAATTCCAGGTAGTTATGGTGAATGCTGGATGGAAGTGAGTGTGGTCTATAAACACAGAAATACAAAGCCATGAGGAACATTCGCTCAGCAAATAAACACATTCAAGGTTTTAATTATTACAACAAAAAAAACCCTTCAAGTTAGGACTAAACATGCGTTTAGTCCTAACTAAACGCATGTTTAGTGCGTAGATGCGTCTTAACTAGTGTTCAAGGCTAACAGTTGCAGTAACAGGTCAGCTAGCTTAATAGCATAAAAAGGCACGTGGTGAATGGAGGAAACTTCTGAATAAGCAAATCAGCTAAATAACATTAAAGGCTAAAAAAACATCCTGTTCAGGCAGAAATACAACTAGTTACTTCCAGTTCTTCACAGACGCACACAGTTCACCATCTTCACCTGCTAGAAGTCTGTCCAACACTCTTCTCTCCTCGTGCTCACTGCTGCTCATAAGTTTAATTTCTGCTTCCTGACATCATGTGCTCAGTAGCAGCTGCACACTTCTGCCATAAGGGGGCGCTCACGCCTCATCAACAGCCTTTCCAACATGGCCGACCTCACAATGATAAAGAATCCTTCAAAACATTCCTGGATCCAGAAGGTGATTCGGATCAACCAACATTTAATGGGTTCGTCCTTGGACTGAGACACACGGCTGGTGAAGATTTCAGGTCAATCCGTCCAGACAAGTTGCTGACAGACAGACGGACGGACAAACCAACGCTACCAAAAACATTACCTCCTTGGCGGAAGTAATAAACAACGAAACACACCTTTCCTTACTTTTTGTGACAGTTTACATGTGTCACAATGCAAAACCTTATTGGTAACACAGTCAAAGCTCCAGAATTGTGAAATGTTTCGTGGGCTGGAGTTACGAGACACATAATGCCTCCAGTTTTCACATGACCATGTCTTGTTTTTCATTTTGCTTTTAAGTCTGCATCTTTTTGTTATTGCGCAATCCAAACCTTGTAATCAATCCATGCAAGCAAGTCGCTTTAAAGACGATAGTGAATTTTCTCGCATCTGGCTGGCCGAGAAAATGAATATAAGGAAGTTTAAAGGTCCAGACACGAGCACCCAATCAGTAAGAGCTAAACAGAAAAAGTAATAAAGGAAAACATTATCAAATGTAATATTACATGTGTATTTAGGTGCTGCAGAGGACTTGTGCTAACGTTTTCTGTGTGCCTGTGCTGCTACCTTCACAGTGAAGAGGATAGGTCAGCCAGTGATCAGCTCAGGCCCAGAGCAACGCAATTTTATTTGTAAGGCATGACACGGGGAATGACATTTAACTTGTTATTATTTCCGGGAAAAGATTAATGATAAATTGTCCATTATTTTTCCTTAAAAGTGAAAGATAAGACCGCAGTCATTTGCCCTAAAGGCAGAGTGCCACCACTATGCAAAATGACAGCCAATTATCAGAGCCTAGTTTGGGATAATGACTTTACAATGAATCTTTTGATTGAAATGTAACTGGGTTGGCCCTGGGCAAAGTGCAAAAAAAAAAAAAAAAAGGAATAGGAAAGTTACAGATGCAATGAGCACTATATAACTGTGTCTCCAGGTCTCTGCCTCTCTCCACTTCTCTTCAGAAATAGCTATAGGAGAAAGGAAGGCAGAGATATGCATATATTGATGAAAAAATTATTAAGTCGCAGAGCGCTTGCAGCAAACATAAATTAGCATATTCAGAGTAAATATGCAGACTATTTACGATAATAAGACCGGATTATTCAATTCAATGAATGTTAAATAGATGAGGAAATGGTGTGTGTCTTATCTAGTCAAAGCTTCTATTCATTTTAATCGCTTCCCAATTGAACTCTTCATTTTATTCTCTCTGAGTTATTGTTCCCATTCTGTCCAGTGATGGCACCTATGGGTCTTGGGAGATTTTCGCCGGTCACGTGCGTGAAGTGGCGCTCCCCATATTCTGGGCAGATACAGAGAAAGTCGACGTCACCCCGAGGCCAGCATCGTGATAAGCCCCTTTTCATTATGCACAGGGGCTGATGGAGAACAAGATTAGAGGGGGCCTTGTGTGCATGAAGGCGAGAACATACAAGTCATCTAGATTAAATAAAAACAGCTCTTTGTCTATTGTGCAGAGTCCATAAACAAAACACATTTGATCTCTTAGTGTGAGCATTAAAACTTTAAGCAATTTTTAGCCGTGTGTGTGTGTTAATGTAATCTTTCTGGCCTGCACACACACACACTGCTACATCTGCAGGCTTGCCTCTTCCACTAGTTTGACAAAACACAATAAAATATCACATTTAGAGTAATTATCAAGCAGCAAGCATATAGAACAAATCAAAAAGCTGCATTTTAAGGTAAAAATGTGGCGTGATTATTAATCTCAGATAGGTTTTCTTGTTCTGTCCTGCTTACTGTCCCATTAAATAACAAAATGAACTTATGTTTTCTCTTAATGCACTGCTTCTGCAGTCTGTGATGCTCCTGTTACCCGACATCACACTGAAGAGGGAAGACTAGTAAAAACGTTAAGGGTTGAGTCACAGCTGAGCGAGATTAATATGTACACATCTGCAGTTGTACTCAAAATTATTCATACCCTCCAATTAAAGAAAAGACTAAATTCATAATAGCAATTCAAATAACAAGAAACTAAAGAAACCAATAATAAATAAAAATTTACAAAATTATAATTTAGTGGAATAAAATTTTGCTTTTGAATTGTGGTTGAAAATAATAATTCAAACAAACAAACAAACAAACAAAACTGTCCCAGACAGATTAGAGCAGCTTTCCCATGAACATGGACCAACATACGTGTCAACAGGTGCAGACGTCTGATTGGACGTTACAGAAAACACCTGATTGCAGTGATTGTCTCAAAGTGTTGCTCAACAACATTTTAGCTTGGGAGCTCCATCATGTTTGTTTGCTCGTTTTATTTTTTGTGTGTTTGTTTTTATTATTTCTTTCAAACCGCAATTCAAAATCAATGTCGTGATTTTCATCGAATTTTTATTTATTATCACTTTTGTCGATTTCATTTTGTCAATTTCATCTTATTTCACTGACAGCTGATTTTTTTACTCCTTTAATCAGAGGGTATGGATAATTTTGAGGACGACTGTATGCTGATAAATGGATCAATGACTCCCTGAAACTGTTGGAAATTGTTTTTATGATTAATCAGTTTTGGGTTTTGTCATAGATCTGTTAGGAAAACAAAGGAAGATGTAAATGGGGATAAAAGATCAGGTAGGAAGCTTATAATTTGACAGAGCACTAATGCTGTAAGACGTACAAGGGTCATATTATTATATTGTGATGCTCTGCTGGGCAGGCCTTTACCTGGACATAATGTTGTCAGGAGCAAGAAGCATCCCCGGTTCCGTCATGCCTGAGGCGTGTGTGAGGGATGACCCCCACACCTGGGACTCGTTCTCCTGATGACAGCCGGCTGGGTTTCCTCCTGCACCGTGCCAGACTGGCCCTGTCTCAGTCCCTGCACTAAACCCTACGATCCTGTATGAAGTGTGCAGTTGGTAGAAGTGCACGTTAAGGGTTGGAGTGTGCAGGTTGGTGCGGGAAAACGGGAGAATTGGGACAGTTATGCACTATGAAAACTCAAATCTCATCAAGTATTTTTATCATTTCTAGTCAAAATATGTCATCACACACAAAATAAGACAAAATCACTCAAAGAGAAACATTTCAGTGAGATATAGGAACTTGTTTTAAGGCAATGCATCTTATTTTAAGAAATTTTGGCAAAAAATTCTTGGCCACTCTTAAAGGGGCTAGAGGCAAGATTAAGAAATGAGACTCGTGAGTGCCGTGACCGGCGCTGCAGGAAACTGCAGCCACCAGCCAAGCCGACATGGTAGCACAAACGGATGCTATAACGTTGTTCACTGCGCTGATACAGTCTTTTTCTTCATAGCTACACTTTCTAGTGTCTTTCAGTTGATCTGGATTGTTTGCAGACGGCAGAAGAATCCATAACTATCGCTTACAGTGTTTGTATTTACCGCGACCGTCTTCTTCCTGTATCAAAACTGTCTGGGATGCGTATGCAGCGTCATTGACGTCACATCCGCGGGACATCACGGGAAATTCAGCCATTGTATCGCAGCATTATGCAGCACAAAGCCTGTTCAAGGCAACAGAGAGAGACGTGGATGGACTCGTTCTTTTTGGTTTTTAACGCTTCATCACCCATTATCATTAAAAACTGGACATGCTTGTTTATTCTTTCACAATTCCTGCCTCTAGTCCCTTTAAAAATAAATAAAGTTTCTTTTTTTTTGCTTGTAATAATCAAAAAAATTCTGCCAATGGAACAAGCTAAATTTTCTTGATAAGATTTCTTGAAATAAGACGTGTTGCCTTGAAACAAGATCTTATATCTCACTGAAATGTTTCTCTTAAAGCAATTTTGTCTTATTTTGAGTGTGATGAGATATTTTGACTAGAAATGAGAAAAATATACTCAGTAAGATTTGAGTTCTTGCAATGATGGTTCCTCCATCATCTTCCACCACAACGTCATTTCATGTCATTGCTTCCAAACTCAGCTTCATCTCTGTTCCTGGTGACGAGACGTCATTTTCAGACCTAAACTGAATAAAATTCATTTCATCTGATCTTATAAAATATTTGTTATGAAATCCACACGTTTAATTAATTAATGAATTACTGAACTAATTTATAGACTATATTTTCAACTGTACAGGGATAAATGTGTTTTTATATTCTAAACTGAAAGTATGATAATAATTTAACTGACTGCTCTGTGACTGTTATTATCACAGAATGTCCACAAATGTCCATAAAGACATCTATGTCAGGTAAACAGGTCTCCCTTGTTAAAGACACTGCATCTCAATGGGACTTACCTGTGTAAATAATGTAAATATACCTACTTTTATCAGCAAACTAATGATTTTCATTATTCAAATACTTTAAATTTAAATATTCAAAGCATATTTTTCAAAGTAGCAGCACAAACTTGAATAATTATTTCACATACAGCATTGAACACACATTTTTCACCACAGGCAGGAGCTCAATCACCAAACATGGTCATTCTAGGAGTACATATGTAAGGGTGGAAGTGCGGGTATTGGGACAGGACCACTGTGGTGGTATGCCCTACAGTAGGCTCTTGCACCTTTCTACGTCTGTGTTGACCAAGTTAAAAGTTTACTGTCTTCCAGAAAACCCCCCCGCCTGCCCCCAGGAGGCTGCCTGACCCTTTCAGGAATTTCAGGACCTGTTTGGAAATCATTTCTTTCTCAGCTGCTCATTTTCAGGGTCCTCTTTGCCCGCCGTGTGACAGATCTCCCATTTAATCCTCCAGACTCCGGTCTATGATCAGATCAAATCAAGTTTATTTATTTAGCCCTTTACTGTACCCAACGGACGCACAAAGTGCTTTACAGCAGATAACAGACAACGAAACAAACGCATCATAAAATGTAGAGTCAAAGAAATGGAAAATAAAAGAGCAAAATAATTAAAAGCTATAAAACTAAAAAAAAATCATCAAATCAGAGCAGGCTACTCAGGGGAGCGCAGAGTTTACTGATATCAGTCACGTCTCAGGTTGAAGTGATTTTGATGGAACGGACGGTGTTTTCCTGAGGTAGCAGAAGAAAAGAAATAATATAAAATTTATTTTTTTTTTTTTTTTTTTTTTTTTTTATAAATAATAATTTTTTTTTTTTTTTTTTTTTTTTGTATTTATTGTTTTCTGTCTCCCGCAATCTCCGCATCCCCCCACACTTTTCCCCTTTGATTTTCCCCTTTATTTGTTCATTCGATTATCCTAGTCTTTTTCTTTCTTGCCTTCTCCGTATTTTTTTTATATATTCCTTTATTATTTTATTATTTCTTTTTTTCTCTTTACTCCCCCCCCTTATTTTCTTCCCCCTTTCTTCCTCATTTTTTTTTCCCTTTTTTATTTTTTCCTATTTTTTTTATTTTTCATTCTTTACCCATTTTTTTTTTTTCCCGTTTTATTTTTGGTTTATTGTTGTCTTTTTTTTTTTTTCCTCCCTTCCTCTCCTTTTCTCCTTTTTTTCTTTATCTTCCTTTTGGTGATTCTAGTTTTGGTTTCCCGTTTTATTTTTCCTATATTTTATCATTTTATTTCTCTCTTATGTGTTTCTCTCTCTTATGAGATGTTGTCTTCCATCCTTTTTTCCCCCTTTCCCCTTGTTTCTTTTTGTTCTGTGTCTTTTTTTTTTCTTGCTTTCTTTGAGTTTTGATTTCTTTTTGTTTTTTTTCTTTTTTGTTTTTTTTTCTTCTGTTTGTTTTTTCCTGACTCTTTCCTTCTTTTTGTTTTTTCTTCTTTCTCCTGTTTTTTTCTGTGTCTTATTCTTTTCTCCCTCTTGCTCCCTCCTTCTTCCCTTCTTTTTTTTCTTCTTTTTTCTCCTTCTCTTTTTTACTTTTTTCTTCTTGTTAGTCTCCTTTTCTTGGTTTAGAGTCTTTTTTCTTCTTTTTTGTGTTGTATTTGTGTTTCTCTTGGAGGTTGTTCGACATTTGCCTTGGTTTTTTTGTTCTTTTTAGTTTTTGCTCTTCGACCTCCTTCTTCTTTCCCCTTTCCTTCTCCCTTTCCCCCTTCCTCTCTCCCTCTCTCCTCCCCTCTCCCCCCCTTCTTCTCTCCTCCTCTTCTTCTTTTTTTCTCTTTTTTTTTTTTTTTTCTCCTTTTCTTTCTCTCTTTTTTTCTTTCTATTTTTCTTTTATTCTTCTTTTTCCTCTTTGACTTCTTCTTTTTTTTTTTGGTCCTCTCCCTCTTTTTTATTTTTTTCCCCTTTATTTTTTTTTTCTCTCTTGTTTCTTCTCCCCTCTTTTCCACTCCCCTCTTCTTCCTCCTCTCCAGTTTTTTCCTCTCTTTACTTTTTCTTCTCTCCTTTGTTTTTTTGTGTGATGCTTGTTTTTGTTTTTCGATTTGCTTCTTCCTTATGTTCTTAGATTTTTTATTTTCCTTTTTTTTTTTTTACTTTATTTTCCTTGTGTTTTCGTGAACTTTGTTTTCCAGAGTCCTTTTTTTTTTGTTCTTTTTTTTTTCCTTGTTTTGCCCCGCTTTTCTTCCTCCCTTTTTTCCTTATATTACCCTCCATTTTGTTTTACTAATTTCACCTTTCTTTTCCTCCTTTCCTTTTTTTATTCCTCCCTTCCCCCCCCCCACTCCTCCCCCCCCCCTCTCTCTTCCCCCCCCCTCTTCCTCGTTCCTTTATTCCCCCTTTCCTTCCCTTCCCCCCTTCTTTTTCCCCTTTCCCCCCCCCCCCTTTTCTCTCCCCTCCCCCCCCCCCCCCCCCCCCCCCCCCCCCCTCCCCCTTTTCCCGATTCTATTTTTTCTGCTTCCTCCTCTCCCCCCCTCTCAAGAATGCTCTCCCCAGTAACTTATACTTCTTATTTCATTCATTTAGAGTTTGTGGTCGGTTGTCACAGGTTCATTGGGTTTTCTCAGATAGTTTTATGTTCTTATGTAGCATTTAATGGCAGAGTAAGATCGATTCTTTACTTCTCAGTTGCGCTTTTTATGTTACCGAGCACATGTGCTGGAAATGGCCGTCACAGAAATATTTAGATTATGGCAGCTATGTGCTTAAAGGTGCATTGCACAAGTTTAAATGTGAAATACTATCTTTTCTTTTCTCCACATGCTCTAACAGCTGCCTGATGTGTAGAATGAGCCGATCTTTCTTCACTGCGGTGTCTCTGATACTGTTTCTGAATGCTCAATGCGAGAGTTTCGGGTACGAAGCCTCTGTGCGTTCTCGTTCGTCTGGCTGCACCAGTGTCGTATTCGGCCACCGCAGGTCCGCGTATGTTGAGACAACACTGCTGCTGCTAAAAGATGGAGAACAGGTGCCTCTCAGACCCCAACTCAGACTCCAGTAAGACAAACAAGAAAAGTTTTGTCTTGTGAGACGAAGAGAACCAAACTGGAGTCTGACCCGTCCCCACGGTAGGGGACGGGGGGCTTATATCAGCACAACACCGGCACCGGAGTAAGACGGGAGTAAACAACCGAGCAGCTTTTTTTCTTTCTATTTTTAATTGGAGGGAGCTCCGATCCAGTCTGGGAATAAAACAGACCCACAGTTGCTTTTTTCTTACTAACAAGGTTAATGTGATAAATGACGGAAATAAGGATGCAGAATATTGCAATGCTAAGTTTTTAGCATGTAAATGTAGCAGTATGACAGACATGTGACTGTTCACAGGGAAGATAAACACTCTGGCCACTTGTTAAATTTAGTTGATGTGATACTTTTATAAGATAATCGCGGTCTCAGCTGTGAATTTAGATATTTAAACTATAAACCAGCGTTAGCCTGTTGCTACCGTTAGCATACAGTCCGTCAGTTTACTCAACGATCAAACCGTAAACAACTTGCATTATTTATCTTTCTGTGTGTGGGAAATCCCACCCCCCCCCCGAAGAGACCCAAATGAACTCCTTACCTGTTTCTTTTTTTTTTTTTTTAATGTAGTATAATTTTTTATTTTTTGTTTTTTTTGTTTTGGCATTTTCCGTTTTCCTCTTTTTTTTTTTTTTTTATTCTTTCTCTCTTTTTTTGTTGTTGGTGTGGGTTCAAAGAACATTTGAGATATTGGAACCCCTGTCTTTTTCTATGAAGCAAAATTCCCTTTTTAAATTTTTTCCCATCATAAATGACTGGAGATTCAATCCACTGACCAACAACAAAAAAGAATACGCATGCTGCCATTTCCAGGTTTATATTAGTGCCACTATGTACAGAAACTTATCTGCATGGCTATTTAAATAGATTTAAACGCTTCTGTCACTATTTTCTAAATAAGTTTTTCTCTTGCTGGCATTTTGTTGTAATCTAATTAATTTTTATTTCTCAGACTTTTTTCCAGAAAAAAATAAAGTAAAAGAAAATCACAGCTTCATGATTTAAATAAATTTAATTCTGTGGACTAAAATCACTTTGAAGCACTTTTAAGTCCTCCAGCAAAGCAATACAGTAATTGTCACATAATCATGAGTCACTAGTTCTGATTGACAAAAATACTGTTTTACCAGAGCAGATGCATCATAAACAAAAGAAAAGAAAAAGAACTCATCCTTTTGGAGTCTAAACATTTTTTATTTAATAAACAGGAGCCAATAATTTTTCTTTAAGCTCTGTCTCGTTCATTGTCTCCACTTGTTTATCTCTGTTTTCAGTAAAAAGACCAAATATTCTCTGTAATGTCTGAGAAGCAGAAACCTGCCTGTTTGTATTTGCTTCATTCAGAAAAAGCTTAAAAACCTCATGCAGCAAAGTCTCCATCTAGTGGTTTAAAAGCCAAAATGTTTTTCTGATTAGCTGCACATCCGTCTGGTGTTGTCTGTTCCTGATCAATTCATCAGATTTTTTTTTAAGATTAAATAAATAAACATGTTTTAGTTTAGTTTTTTTGGTTTACCAGTAGAAAGCATCTTTGTGTATAACTCTTCCAAGATCTCATGTAATAAAGCTTAAATAAATCCCTGAAATCACTGCTGAATGGATGTTTTCTGACACATGGTGGCACTCTTCCATCAGCGTTTCCTCCGGTTCTGTGCTCTGACCTGACATTAATCCTCGTAAACCTGCAGACAGGATTGACAGAAACGGTGCCTCAGCTCCTCCGAGGAGTGTCAAAGGGCTGATGTGAGGATGATTCAGCTTCAAGCCGGGACAACCATCTCTCTTTGAACATGAACCAGGAGAATGACACACAAACTGGAGGATCTTCAGGAGCTAATGGCACTGATCAGCATGAAGCCTAGGATCCAACGCTGTTTATCGTTAGACGTGACAATAGCTGTCTGGTTGCTATGCAAACAGATGAAACACATGAGTGTTGCATGTTAATTTCTAGACCTCACAAAAGGGAATCACTCAAGCAAAGTGCTGCAGATAGAGGTAGCCTAATTAAAAGACTACTTAGTACCCCAGCAAACGTACTGATACAGTGCAGTGAGAAATTAAGCGTTATATTTTTTATTTTAAAGCAGCCAGTCTTTTTTTTTATTCTTCAAATGTGTTTATGTGTTTTTAAACAATATTCCAGGCTGTCTAAAGATATTTTTTAAAGTTTTTTTATCTGAGCATTAGCAGTTTTACATTCATTTAGAGTCCTTAACCTGAACATCAATCAGCTAAAATCACCGGTCCAAATGATGTTGACACATAACAATGTAGCGATAAAATTCTTAAATTAAAAAAATTAGAAATTAGAAATTTTCGTTATCCACTGTGGTATACTAGCCTGTTACAAAGACGTAAATAGCTTCTTTAAAAACTGTTTTTATTGCCATCTAATCATTTTACTAAAATAAAATTTATGTTTAATTTTTCTTAGAATGAGCCATTTATATCTACCAGCCGTGGGTCTAAATATGTGCCAGCAGTCATATTTGTACTACAAGTTTTACTACGGTGTCTCTGAATGGACAAACAGCTGTGTGAAGCTTAAAGGAGCCCTATCATGAAAAATGGACTTTTAAGAGCTTTTCAGCATGTCAGTGTGTTATTTCCTTATCAAGAAATGATTTAAATCGTTATTTTTCTTCATTCATGCATATTTGAGTAATCTACATGAATATTTAAACCAAGCGCTACCTCCCTGCAAACGGCTGACTACCCACCGCGTTACGTATGAACGTGGCACCAATCACGAAAGTCCAAATGCGCACGCTCAGTATCGTAGCAAGACGCCCTCTGTTGAACAGAAACTCAGAGAATCATATACACACTCTCTGAGGAAGAAACTAACACCTGCAGGAAGATTTCCTCAGAGACAAGCAGCCATCAGCTAACAGACGTTTGCTCCAGAGTTAAGGAGAATTTTCTTCATTTTTTTTTTTTTTTAAGCTCTAGAGGACAGCAAGTTGGGGAAAATGCAGTTACGTTCAGCGTGGGAGTGTATTTGTTGTACCTACTGGATGAATCGACTTGCCAGAAGTGGTTGGATTTTAACTTCAGGAGCAGGGAAAAAAACCTCAACTTTGTGTGTGAACTTCACTCCTGACAACTTCATGAATCTCGGGCAGTAAAGTGTTTTTTTCTCTGGGATTACTTCTGAAACCTGACGCAGTTCCTACTGTAAAAACGCGCATGGACAGACAACAACACTGGTGAGTCAACACATCTCTCAGCTCAATGCTAACTGTTAGCCTATGATTTGTTCGCTAATTTACTTACTTGTCAGGGGTCTCTGTGGTACTTCTGTGGTACTGCGCGTACTTCAAACTCCATATCAGACTCTGGGTCGAACGCATACAGCTCCATAACAGGCTGGTCTGTTTTATCCCGTCGATCGGAGTAATTATCCATCAATGTTTACAAGATCCATGTGAGTGCTGCTTAGCTCAGCGCTAACTGTTAGCCTATGATTTGTTCGCTAAATTACTTGCTTGTCAGGGGTCTCTGTGGTACTTCTGTGGTACTGCGTGTACTTCAAACTCCATATCAGACTCTGGGTCGAGCGCATACAGCTCCATAACAGGCTGGTCTGTTTTATCCCGTCGATCGGAGTAATTATCCATCAATGTTTACTACTAACATCCACATGAGAGCTGCCGGTGCCGGTGCTACAGACAATTCTGTGACCCTTCAGAATAAGTGTCTCTTCCGGGGCGACGTCATGAAATGGGCGTAAAACATGCTGCAATTGGTCGAGAGCTCCGCGGTTCAGTACAGTCAGCCATCTTACTTCCGTGTTGGAAATTAGATGCATCGAAAAACTAATATTTAACATCAAATTAGTTTCTATAGTAACGATGGGAACATATCTAGCTCATAAATGCCTATATTTGACTTTTGTAACATTTGAAAAGCATGATACAGCTCCTTTAAAGGTGCAGTGTGTAACCAAACCAAAGGTCAATGGCAAAAAAAAAAGGTAAAATAAAATCCAAAACTGCGTTTCTATTGATGTGTAATCATCACTACACAAGAATAGCTGTTACAGTATGTGTTTATTTTCTTAGAATGAGGCATTTGTATCTACTTGTCGTGGGTGCACATACATGGAGGCTGCCATATTTGTTCCACCATTTTTACTATGGTGTCCCTGAATGGACAAAACAATGTGTGTGAAGTGAGAACCCCCTGAACTTTAAAATTGTTGTACCAGCTTTGTTTGATGGGAGTAAGAGACTGTTTAGGATCAGTAATGCCTTATAAGACATTACATTTTTATACTTGTAAAAATGCTTATTTAATTTTTCTTTAAAGTGGGCCATGTGTCCAGAAAAAAAGTTGAAGATGATGAAGATGATCATTAAAAGTAGATATCCTTAGTCAGGGTCTTAAAAAGTCTAGAAATGTCTAAAATTCTCAACTTTAAATTTAAGGCCTTAAAAAGTCTTATAAACAGCCAGATTTTCATCCAGAGTCTTAAATTTGGTTTAGTCTCTTTTTTTGGCTTTTATTCATTTCCAAGACACGTTTGCCATAAAATACACTGAAAAAAAATGCTGCAATCAGACGTTGCTTCTGTCCGTCTTTGTAAGTGGCTCGGATCGCTATGAGTGTTGGTTCAGGTGATTAAACCACCAATGCTGTGATAATTACAGGCAAGAAATGTCCCAGATTACAGCTATGAGAGCTATTTCAAAATCATAAGTGTCTGTGGTAGAATGTAAACCTTAAATTGTTTTGTTTTTTCTCTGTTTTTCTTATAAAAATCTCATGTCCTACAGTTTTGCTGATGGCCTCAGTGTCATGGTTGGATAAATTACGGTTTGTGTTATGTTTGGAAGATTATTTTGGTTAAGATGGTACAGTTTTGATATTAGTTTTAGTTCTTAATTGATTTATTCTCTTATTTCAATGCAAGAAAATTTTTAACGATTAAATTAGTTAAAAAAAATGTTTTTGAATTTCTGGGATCATTTGATCGTTTCTGGTAATGCATCATGTTGGTCTTTAATTTAGTTCACAAAGGTCTTAAAAGGTTTTTAAAAGGTCTTAAATTTAACTTGGTGAAACTGGTTCCACTTACACATGAAAAAATCTTTATGTCTGAGAGAATTTTGGCCACAGATGGCCACCGTACATTCACAACAGTGCTTGGCATATGAAGTCATTGCTATACCCATGTTTACCAGTAGATGTCAGTAATTCTTACACACTGTTCTTTTAAAACTGTGGTCTCAGCGTTTTTTTTTGTTGTAATATTGAAATTGTTTTTTAAAAAAAAAAAAAAGGGACACTCCCCTTTCAGAGATTCTTTTTCTATTGGGATCCGCTCTTCCTCCCGGACACTGCACCGCACCGACACCAAAAAATTAATAAACCACCGGGAGAGATTCAAAAAAAAATACTCTCCTCTCCCCCCCCCCCCCTTCACCCGGATTGTTTTCAACCTTCTCCATAGGGGAGGAAGCCCGCGCCATAGGAGCGCGGTTTTGGTTAGTGAAGAGAAGACTGAAGGGGGGTTGTTTCTGTATTTTTTTTTTTTTTTTTTTTTCGCGGGTATCTTATTATTTTTTTTATTAAAATTAATAATTAATTCAATAACTCACATATCAATTTATGAAATAGGGAATAGATATATCTATATTAACGTAAAACCTCCTTAACCCCTGTTCCTCACCTAGCTTAACGGGAATCCTTCCGCCACCCCTCCCGTCCCCCTCCCCCCTTTGAAAAAAATTTTAGTTGGTTTTTTGGTGGTTTTTTTTTTCTTTATTTATTCGAGCGGAGAGCTTTCCGATTTTTCCATTGATTAATAAAACCCCGAAATATTTATTTTGGTTGACCTCCGCCCGGGAGTTTTTTTTATAAGCTTTCCTCTTTCCTCCCGGTCCTTTTCTCCTCCTTCTATTTCCCCCCCTTTTTTCTCCTTTTCTCCCTCCCAAAAACATTTTTCCTTCCCCTTTGTTTGAAAGATGCAAAAGCAACGTTTGGGATAAGTAAAGCTTAAAAGGGTTGTGGAAGAAGAGAGTGCACATGTAGACAATATTTAGGTACAGTAGTAGTACAATCATCGTTGCACCCGAGGCCATTCACTCACAAATCAAAACACGATTATCTCTGGAAGAATTTTGGCCACCGTACGTACATTCACAACTGTATTTGGTGTTTGAAGTACTTTCTTTGGCCCTGTCCCAATATCCCCACTAAACCCTACGGGCCTGTACTGTATAAGTGTGCATTGGTAGAAATGCATATTAAGGGTTGGAGTGTGCAGGTTGCAAGTGTGGGGAAACATCAGAATTGGGACAGTTCCACCACAACGTCATTTCGTGTCATTGTTTACATGTAAACTCAGCCTTACTTCAGTGTCGGCGATGAGACGTCATTTTCAGACCTAAACTGAATAAAGTTGAATGTCATTTATCTGTTCTTGTAAAATGTATGTTATAAAACCAATGTGTTTAATTAAAGATAAATGAATTACTGAACTAATTTCTGTAAGGTGGCATTCTGAACTAAAAGTATAATAATGATTTGATTGTCTGCTCAGTGACTGTTATTAACACAGAATATTTTTACAGAATGTAACAGAAAAAAAGGCAGATAACGTCTAAAATATTCCTGAAAACTACTTAAAGGGACTTGAGGCAAGATTAAGAAACGAAACTCGCGACTGCCGCGATTGGCGCTTCAGGTAACTGCAGCCACGAGCCAAGCCGTCACGGGAGCACAAACTGAAGCTATAATGTTGTTTACTCACCTTTCTCTCCGTAGTTATACTTTGTAGTGGTCTTTCAGTTGATCTGGATCGTTTGCTGACGGCAGAAGAATCCATAACTATCGCTTACAGTGTTTTTATTTAACGTTACCGTCTTTTTCCTGCATCAAAACTGCGGATGTAGGTCATTTGACGTCACGTCCGCAGGGCAGCGTAGGGACTCGGTTCGGTTGGGGGCAGGGGTGGTCTTCCGGACCGAGATCACGTTCATGTTCACGCGTACTGCTTTTTTTTTTTTTGTAAAAACAGGGTAATTCAAAACTCTTGTAGAATTTCTCACATCAAAGTGATTTTTACAAGGCCGAAAAATCCTTTTTTTCAGTGTAGCATCTATGTTTTCTTGTATGTTTAATACATTTTTTTATATTTCCAATTTTTCTGCCAATATACAAGGAAATAAGAGATGTTTAAGACACTTGCTGCTCTATATAAATATAAAATAGTGGGATAAAATAGAGCACACAGCTAAAATCAATTCACTGCCAATTTGCTCAAGTAGACATGCTAATTATTATACAGTTAAGCCTTGATTGGACATGACAGCAGAGCGGGAGCTCTGCAGGTAGCAGCACAGAGCTAACATTCAAAAACAAACAAACATCTTTTTAAAACCAGCAACAAACCACTTATGGCACAACGTACACAGAAGCTGGTCCTGCTGTTTGTAGCCGCTCATTTGGGTGTCTCATCTTTTTATGTATTTATGATTAAAGCCTACATCTCCATCCGCTTCCCCCCTCCCACACTCACGCTATAAAAAAAGCCTGACATTAATTATTTGCTATTTTGCAGGCGGGAGTCTGCCCTTTTCCTAAAGGGAGTCATTTATCTCTTCGCATGATGCCTGATTTTAAATGAACAAAACAGCAATGAAGATAATGATGTTTCCTGCTCCTCGCAAAGCTCATTCAGGGGAATTAAATCGTTCGAGAGCTGAAACTCATCTGGTGTCTGAGGCATGAAGCTGCCTTCCACGTTGTCCACAGGTTGTTGTGGTAACTGTTCACGTGTACGCCTGTAGAAGCAACCAGGTGACAGCAGTCTGATGGTGTAGGTGGGTCTGGGGGCATGAAAGAATCATTTTTCATTAAAAACACGGTTGGCAACATTAATAACGAATTACCGCTCCTCTTCTTCCGAGCAGTAATGACAAATGTTGCCAGGGAGACCCTTCATCTTTGTGAATGAAACACTTGTTTTCTTTTCCACTGTAAAAGCTTTTCTGCATGAGGGGATGTGGGACAGACATCAGTCGTGGCAAGGCCGGCTTTTTAGGGCTGACATCCCTGTGGACAGGAAAGTACTTCATCTTTGTTACATCTCTGGAGTATCTTCAAGGGAACATTACTGGAGTTCATTTAGATTTTCCTCAGCTCTGATTTTCTCTCTTTCTTTTTCTTGTTCATGTGCACCCCCTTCCCCCTCCTCTCTGTAATTCCCTTTTTCTTCTGTTCAGCTCTTCTGTGGCTCTAAAAGCCCTGGGGGGGATGCGAGGGATCCAACTCTCACACACAATATAGAGACGTCCAGGCTTGAGTGGTGGGTGCAGTGATGTAAAGAGGGAGAAAAAGAAAGTCGCCGGTATTGGCTTCAATTGGCTTGGATTGTTTCCCAACAAAAAGCTGGACAATTACAGTCACAGTAGCAGATGCTACAATTCTGCACGCACTTATGGTTTAACTGGAAATCGTTTTTCTGTTCAAGACCCCAGTGAGACCACAACCATCTAAGACTAAGAAAAGAAAATCCTGAGAAAGGTGCAAGATGGAAAATGACCTCATAGGAATGAAACCTTCACACAATTTGCAATAAAAATGTTCACTTTTTTCCCATCTAAACCAGTCATTTATATCAAGAATAAATGTTAAAGTTTCACTCTGCAAGTTTTGATTCTATTAACACATTTATAAGAGTGTCATATTTTACATTATGTATTGAGAAAAATCAACCATCAGCTAGCTATTCTATAGGTTGGGTCTTTTCCCTATTGATAGTTATTTTGTGATGTCACGGTCTGTAGGGAACGTCCCCCTGGCAAACAAAAACACACTAGCTTGCTTAGAACAAGCCGGAGAAACACACACTTAAGCTCCTAGAAAATACCAGATGTTTGTTTTGCGGTCGGGTGCACAAAAAGCCCGGGTAAAAAAAAAAAAAAAAAGCCGGGGTTCAGTTCTATTGAACGCACCTCGGTCCCGGGTACAGTAAACATGGCCGCCCCTCCACATTAACATGTATTAGCAGCGAACACATTATCAACGGTCAGTCATGCCCACCCATAAATCCATCCGTATATAATAAGCGTAGTTTTAGCCATAAATAAAACCTCATGTACACATGTTGATCTGGTTTGTTGTCATATTAATGCAACCAGCCGCCCGCCGTCATCCTAATGAGTCGTCGTTTGCTGCTAGCTAAAACGGAGGGACGCAGTAACGCAAATAAACTCCTAAAGGAGGGATGTGGAAATCCTGTTACACTCATATTCAGATGAATAGCACAAAGACAAGATGTAACACTGATATTTATAACAGTCTTTGTTTTTCATGCATACCTGTCCCACATGCTTTTAATTTGGGAGTAGGTAGCACAGTGGTAATGTCGCAGGCTTTGGCGCGGCAGACCCGGGTTTGAGTCCCCGACACGGCACTCAGGTGAACCACTGTGGACCTCTGAGCAAGGTCCTTAACCCCCACCAACTGCTCCCGGGGCGCTTTAACTAGCAGCCCACTGCTCTCAGGTTCAACCTGAGATGGGTTAAATGCAGCAAACGAATTTCCTAATTGGTATATCCTTTTTTTTATATCTTCATAGCACTCCATCTTTTCTAAACCTGAGTTTGTAACAAGTTAAAATGAGAGGATATGATTCTATTTCCATTGTTTCTGTGTGAATAGTAGTTTTTAGTGAGAACTGTCGGTGCTCTTATACACCTTCATCCTGGCAGTGGTGCACGGTGACGCTTCTCAAACAGATGTACTGTAAATATCTCTGAATGCAGCTCAGCAGGGACGTGATGATGTTTAACGGCTCGTATACAGCAGTCGCTTCTCTATACAGGCCACAAGTGTCCAACACTTCCAACTTATTTCTGGATCTTTTTTTCTTGGCGGCTGACAGCTGATTATTCTGTAGTATGTCTGCTCAGACTCCGCTGTGGCCTGTCGTCTTTTGCCTGCCAGGGCTGCCGGCAGGTCACGTGAGAGAAAACTATGAATTAAAGCCCCACTACTAAACTTTTGAAATGATGCCAACAGTTGTACATCATAACATTTGAATGCCACAGGTTGTTTTTTTTGTTTTTTTCCCCCCCAAATTACCAAGTTCCTATACATAATGGTAAGCAGACACTACCCACAAAAAGTTTGGGATATTTGGCTTTTTGTAGTATGTCAGAATGAGCCTTAAATCCGCTTCAATCTTTCCAGGTGAACTTAGACCTTCTCTTAACTTTTCATTGTTTAATGGTTAAATATTTACTGCACATCGTTCTGTTCTCCAAAAAGATGACTAACCACAAAAAATACAAAAGTAGAGTGCAAATCGTGACTTGACCTCTAAATGTTCTGGTTTAATGACATCTTATTTCTGAACATCCTCTTCATCATCCTGTTCACATTTCAGACATCAACAGACCAAGATGACACCAAACACATGACAAGTTATTGAGACATTGTTTGACAAGCTATAGAAATCTACTAAATGATGTGGTTTACAGTAAATTCTGGATGCTACCCACTCAGGCACTTGGATTACATTGGAGGAGCAGTATGGAGGAATATTGACAAGTTTTTGTGGACTTTTATGGACCTTTTTGGTTCAGTCACCTGTGAACTCCATTATATGAAAGTTGGGGGAAAATGAAACCCCCTGATCTCCAACTGCATTTGAGATATTAAAAAAGTGCTCCAGAGTCTTGCTCAGCATGAGGGTGAGTAGAAAATGAACACACATCATTCTTTGGGTGTACTATTCCTTTATTGTCATTTAGCTGATTTGCTTAATCAGAAGTGTTCCTCCATTCACCATGTGCCTTTTTATGCTAATAAGCTAGCTGACCTGTTACACGCCAGTTACTGTAACTGTTAAGCCCCATTCATACCCTACGATAAATACGGATACGGATGCTTTCATCCGTATCTGGAGGTCGTTTCGTCCGTCAGTATGTCCGTTGTGAGAGAGCTTACGAATCCGGAGTACTCTGGACGACACGGAGCAATACCACTGGAAACCGTGGTGGCAGTATAGAGTCAGAGTTTACAGTTTACCCATTCGTGAAAGTCAAAGAAGAAGAGTAGGAAGTGGGCATTTAAAAATGTCAACAGTTTAAATTACTTTGACCACTTTTAAGTGGTCAGACATGCCACCACTGCATACACTTGCCCTTTTTTCTGCCTTTTCTGAAGTACACGCAGCAAAACGACCTCCTTCACCGACGCCATGTTTGCGATCGTCGATGGTGGTAAATTTCAATGCAACACTGCCCCCTAGAGGGTGCACCGGGCAACATTCATAACAACGCTCAAACTGGATGAGGTATGTACAGTAGGCCAGTAACAAAGACATCGTTTGGTACGGACAAGCCAATTTTGTCCGTATCCGGAGGTATGAAGCAAGCTTTAGCCTTGAACACATATGCATGTTTAGTCCGAACTGGAAGGGATTTATTCGTAATCATTAATACCTTGAATGTGTTTGTTTGCTGAATGAATGTTTCTCATGGCTTTGTATTTCTGTGTTTATAGACCACACTCACTTCCATCCAGCATTCACCTTAACTAGCCTGGAATTCCCCGAAAGCCTGTCGTTTGTTGCATTACTGTGCTGTTGTGATTAAGAGTGACCAGTAAAGACAGTTAACTGTACAAGTCTGCAATCTTTCGTCAGTAAAAGTCAGTTAAATGTAGACTTTTGTATTATCACTTGCTCTGTCCCTTTCTCTTCCTCTTTTCCTCTGATAATGCCTCTGATAGTGTTGATATCCAGTGTGCAATGTGGTACCGTAATGCAAAATGTTGTGTAAAGTAATGCATGGGGACAGAAAAAATAACACTGTGAATTGCCGTTTCTCAGCCTTGGGTTGCAGTGGAGCAATGAAAGCTCCACGAAAGTAAATTATAAATGCCCCTACCATCAAAACTAGTCAGAAACACAGAGTTTAACAAGGTAGTGCTACTTTAGGAGGGAGCAGCAGCCTCGTGGTTACAGTGGTGGACTTGGGACTGGACGACCCGGGTGGAAGCCCCAGGAGTGCCAACAGAGGTAAACCACTATGGGCCTCTGAGCGAGGAGAGTAAAGAATTAATATAGCAGAATGGAGGGAAGAGCTCACTGCATTATGGGATGTCCCCCAGCAGTCTAAACCTATAGCAGCATAAGTAAAGAGATGGCTGAGGGTTGCATGTCAACGCTAACAAAGCTTTGTCAGAAAGGATGTTTGAAGGCTGATCTTAAAGGCTGAGAGGGAGTCTGCTTCCTGAACCCAAAGTAGAGGCTCAGCTTCACATAGAAGACAACAACAATTATTTATTACCACTAAAATGTACTAACTGGCCATTTTCTCTGGTAAAACTGTTCAAGAGCTTGTTAACAAAAATATCTAATCAGCCAATCACATGACAGCAGCTGTTAGTCATGTAGACATGGGCTGTGCCCAAATTCAGCAGCTAGATCCTTCGAAGGACGCGTCCTACCTGGTCTACATAGGCCAGGTCCTCCATAGAACGCGTAAGGTGGACATGACAGGCTGTTAAATTCAAACGGTCTAGCCTCTCGACATATCGGATAAAGTCATATCATGAATAAAATGAAAATGTCTCTGAAATTTAGACACCTCTGCTGTAGAATGTCCAGTTCGGCCCCATTGCATCTTAGGATAGGATTAGCTGTGAAGGAAACCTCGGACTGTCCTTAAAACCTGGGAAAATAAGGCCACATTTGTAGGCTGCATTTGAAGGAGCCTCCTAATTTGGACACAGCCAGAGTTGAGACTTGCCGAAGTTCAAACTGAGCATCAAAATGAGGTAGAAAGGGGGGTTAAAGCAGAAGTCAGTAACTTCAGCTCGGAGCTCCCCCTCATGGTCTCCTTTCTTTATCGTAAAGTTTGTACTCCCCCTACAGCACACAGACGTCTTTTCTACCCGTCTTTTCTCTATTCTAATCCCTGAATAAAATTCAAAAGCTTTTACTAGCTTGCTGATGCTACTTTGCTACGTTGGTAGCAGCAGCTCGTCTCTCTGCTCAAAGCAGAGTCCTGTGTCTCCTGCAGCGGGGTGTCTTACCCGTGTTCTGTGGGTAAATTTGCTGTGGATTATATTTTTCTCTGGTGTTGGCGGGTAGCAGGTAAAAATACAAACTTTTATTTACTTTTTTGTGGACATGACAAGTGATTATTGAGCCTATTTGGCCGTGAGGCTTGGTGCTTGGAGCAAAATCGCTGAGGAATGTTTCCAACACCTCGTTGAATCTATGTCACCAAGAATGAGGCAGTCCTGAAGGAAAAGGGGTCCAACCCAGTTCTACTGTACACACTCAAAAATAGAGGTACCAATTTGTACTTAAAAGGGTACAAAGCTTGTCGCTGGGGGGTTCCTTTTTGAAAGACATTTCTGTACCTTTGGTCCTGGTCCATTTTTGTACCTTATCAAGTATGAGTTAATAAAGTACAATTAAACCAATTAAAAATGATGAATAAAAGTAAATAAAATAGAGATTATTACAACAATTAAAGATGCTGATAAAAAATGAATGATCATTATATAAATATTAGGCCAAACACATATATAATTATACATATATTTATTAATATAATTATTATAAAAATCATAATATAATAACTATAACTATACTACTGTTTAGAAGTACTGCTATTTGTAGTTATTGTACAAGCTACACACATTTTTCAATGCTCCAGGTACCCTTAGGGTTATATTACTTTGGACCCTTTTTTATAGTATATAGGTACTTCTGGCCTCATAAAGACCAATATTGCACTTTTGAGAGAACATTTGTAAAAAATGTACCTACAGGTACAGAAATGCTATTTTTGAGTGCGTAGCAAGATGGAAATAAATTGTTTGGGCGTAATCTCTCGATAGACAGAAATACAGATTTTTGCTTTGCATTGATGTTGTTGAGTTTTCCAGAAACATATTTACTGTGGGCTGAAACCTCTTAGCTTTGCTCAGTTCATACTGTAATATATCAATTACCCCTGATTACTGCTCACCATGAGGACTGCACCCCGCCTGTGTTATCACATCCCTCTAAATAACACCACAACGTTTCTCCTCCCTGCAGTCATGCGGTTGTAAGTGCTCATTCACTGGATCTGAAGCTCCAGAGTCTCCTGAAAGCCTCTCTATCCGTCCACATCTCACACTCCTTCATGACACCTTACATCTTCCTCACCACATGCTGGGATGGTAGTGCCAGTCTCCTAGCAACCAGCTCTCTGAGAGGAGGTGACAGCGTTTGAGTGGGCACCCTCACCTCTCTACGTTACCCCCCTGCAACCCCCCTCACTACCACCCTCCCAGTCACCATCCGGATGCTCTTCAAGTCGAGTAAACACACCTCACTCTGCGGTGCAATCTGCTTCGAGCCCTCACAACACATTAGCTTGATAATTAGCACAAATTTCTCAGCATAGATTTCTTTTTAGATTAAAATAAATCCATTATGAAGTTTATGTGTCCCTCCTCCAACAAGGATTTGTGGAAACTATGAATCACTAATCTGTTGATGCTTAAGATGAAGTATTAAGATCGCATGTAAAAAAAAAAAAACTTTCAGTTGAATTTTTCCTTTTTAGAAAT